>OMNS01005519.1:1618-14956 GCA_900303225.1 Laemonema laureysi | reverse complement strand
AACGCTATTCTTGGTCCTTTTTTAATGTAAAGAAGTCGCCTCTGTATAACTTGTATATGGACGTTAACTGTATTAACACGGAGACAAGGCACAGGGGCCTGCAATAAAGTTATTGACTAAACTAGTGCCTTCTTTTGTCTTCGTGTGGCTTGTAGATCATTGGCTATGCGTTCACTCGGTGTGGGGGCAAAGCTCCACGTGTTCTAGTAATAGTTTGCAAGGTCCAAACAACTGGGTAATCCCGACATCTTTTAGGGAATGTGGGGGAAGGGTTAGTTCTATCTGGCGATGAAGATTACACCCCATAAAGAGTGTCAACGTCGTTATATGGCGCGTTTTTTTGAATTCATATTAACAATATAATTTTTTTTTGAGACGTAGAAGTCAGTGACTCGCAGTGTATCGCAACAATTAGAGTGACGCTGTTGAATTGAGTTACATTTGAACTTAATGCTTAGAGACGTTTGGTCATAATGTCTGAAACGCCTTTTAACTGGGTGATAAGGCAACATACTGTATTCCACATCTAGGCCTATACGGTGTGTACATACATGCAACATCTGTACATATATTTACTTTCCTTTTATAACAGAAATTTGCTAGAATAATTGCTTCAGAACACACGCGCTGTTGATGTCATGCAATATTTATTAGATTAGGCGTCAGTCACGCATCTGCTTTCATGTAATTAATATTACAGCTGACTAGTTAAATGTTGCCTTTGAACGCCATCGTGTTGTATATTTTGTACACACAGCAACAACAAGCTTGTTCTATGCTCTTCTAGAGAGAGCCATAACTTATAGAAAAAAACATTTATTTAAAAAAGAGTCCAAAGGTAAGTAGTGAAAACGTAATGATTGCCAGAGCTAGTGCGACACTTGCCAGAAAAAGCTTGTCAGACAAGACGCGCTAGATAAGCATGTTCTCGCTCTTCTCGCCTATCAGCTGGGTTTTTTTTCTCCTCACCCAATACAGGAAGTAAAATACCACACTCAAGCTTCCTCGTATTTGCTGCTTACTTCCAAACCAAAACCAAAAAAGAAGGGTTTTGCTTTAGTAAGCCAGTTACGTTGAATTAGTAGAAAGCTAACTTTGATGATTATATATCTCTACGGTCATGAACTTTGCTCTACTGATCTGCGGTCTGTGGGCTTGCTGGCCTCCCTGCCAACCTCTTGGACAAGGTAGGTGTCTGCAAAGAACACAAACAACCCTTCTAGTGTTTGTGTTGGATTCATATAGCTAAATAAAAATAATTCCGCCTGGGTTTCCCTTGAACCCTCAAATTGCTTAATTTATATTTACTTAATAGCGTAACCTACTACTCTACACCTGTCATGCTTGTGTGCCTGCGTGCGTGTCTCACAGTGCCTCTACGTTTCGCTGCTTTGGGAGACTGGGGTGGAATTCCAGTTCCTCCGTATTATAATGTCCACGAGGAGTCCATCGCAGCCGAAGCTGATTGGCTCGCCCGGACCGCGGGTTTAGACTTTGTTCTGAGCCTCGGGGACCATTTCTACTTCAATGGAGTGACAGATGTGTCCGACCCCCGTTTCAAGGCTAGTCCGCAGCACACCCTGCACACATGTATTTAGTCGTGTACGTTTTTTAACCAGGGAAACACCTAATTGAGTTAAGACTTAAAGATTTAAATGCCTATTTTACAAGGCACACTCGGTCGCAGGGCTGAGAAATATAGTATTATGAATGTTATGAAGGGATATGTGGTTAAACTTAACTTGACTTATTGTGATTTTCCTAGGCCTACGTGCGAGGTATTGTCATTGCAGTCAAATTTCAGTTAACCTAAAGTTGACTCATTTGTCAGACACTTTTCATTTCAGTGTTCACACCAAACGATGTAATCTGCGAGTGACTAGGGAGTTAAGTTTGATCTGCTTCACACGGCTTTGAACAAGCGGAGGTTATACCAGTTCAGCAACAGGCCATTTCATGACGCTGTGTACTGTAAAATGATGAAAGGACGCCCCCTTGTGCTTGGAAATGATTTGGTTTCCCTCAAAAGAGTAATCTGGTTGAAAACCCTACGTTTCATCCTGGCATTCCATTAAGGGTGTTTGGCCAAAAATAAATAATTAAATACACCACATCCTAATATGTAACCTCCTAATGTGGAATAATAATACAGCTCCCTGTGTTATTGTCTGCCAACAACTTATACAGGTGTTTCATTGTTCCAACACAGTACACGTTTGAGAACGTATTTTCTCACGAGTCGTTGTTGGCTGTTCCATGGTACCTGGTCGGAGGAAACCATGACCACCGCGGGAACATCTCGGCACAGATGGCCTACTCCAACATATCCCACAGATGGTAGGGCACACAACGGCAAGTATGCCTACTAACTACATGTTTGCCAAAATGTAACTTTTGTTTGCTGAAAAACAAAATGCAGTTTTGATTCCATGCCTGAGTAGGCTACTTTTTGTAATTTGGTTAAATACTAGCCACTAATTACATTTTTGGGACCATGATATCCACTCCACAGAACCAACAAAAGCCTGCAATTAGAAATGTTTTTTGATAGTTTTAGTGACAAAACCAGAAATACTAAATTCATAATCAATACAATTTACACATTATTACAATTGTAAATACAAATTTTTTTTTCTTACTTTTCTGAGTTTCATATTCTGTTTTACCTTGGAAGGAACTACCCAGCTCTTTACTACGAGCTGCTGTTCACCGTTCCTCACACAAATGTGTCAGTGACTGTGCTGATGATTGACACGGTGGTGTTATGTGGGAACACCTTCGACCAAGACCAGCCAAGCGGACCAGAGAACCTCAGGGCAGCTGAGACACAGTGGGAATGGATCAACGCTAGACTAGCATCCAGCAAGTAAGCGTCCCCTGCCCTAGTTTCTATTCCATTTAAAGGTGCTGTAGGTAAGATTTAAGAGCTATGGTGAGCTATTAGTGAGTGAAATGCTCTGTTCCGGTTGACTGCGCCTGCCCCTGTATGAGACCATTTCGATTTTAGACCGCTCCCGGCTAATTTCTGACCAATCAGGGCATCTCTTCTCTCATTGGTTCAGGGAATCCATCTTGCTTGTCAATCACAGGTGCGTGAATGCAACACCGTCTTCATGGTGGAGAAACCTAGGGAGGGAGAGAGCAGAGAGGGAGGGGACGTTTTTTGTCTTGTTTAGTTTCTAAATCTTGCTCTATTCTGCTCGCTCTCTTCACAACTCTCAAACATTGCCTACATGGTAACAACATCTGAGAAACATATTTTTGTGGGTTTCAAACACTTGTCAGGTCATGTTTCTCCCTGTGTTTGTCATATGGTTGAAATATCACCTGTCTCACTGAGGTCAGATGTCACTTGTGATGTCACACATGCTGTTGCAATTACTGCTCAGGAGTAAGTAATAAGGAGGAGGAGTATAAGGTAAACAAAGTCTCCCCTGATAGGTTCGTACATCTTCCGCATACTGGCACTGTTTTTCATTGAAAAGTATCTCTGGACCAAGTTTTGCTTGGTGTGTGTGTTCATGTTCCGCCATAAACTGGTTTATATTTGAGCTAGGATTTAATCCAATGGCATTCAGTTCAACCACTCGTTGACATTGTAATGCACATTCTACGGACAAATTGTTAATAAATGAGTGATGTGTGATACAAAAATGCCATCTAAATCTTAAAAACACACTAGGCTAAGGTTTTAAAAACATGTATAGGTCAGAGATTGATATGTAATCTATGGGAAAATAGTTGTGCTCCGTGCTCTTTTATTAGACAGCAAATACTATGCAGTTTCCAGTTTAAATTCCAGTTTAGCCGCTAGATGGCAGCAAACCTGCAAATTTGGTCAGTAGTGCGTAGAAGGTGTTTAAAAGGTCGGTTGTAGTTTGTAGTTGACCATTTCACCATTGAGTGACATTAATAGCTATCATCACTGTGAGATTGCTGTCATATATTTATGTTTGGAGTCATCTAATGTAATTAAATAAATATAAAATGTGTTGTTGTGTAAAAAATGATGAACAACATTCCTCCACATATATGGCCAACAAAGAATATTGGGAAGTGGTGAGTTTGTCGGTAAGTTTGTCAGGGAAAGAATGTTTTTTTCATGCACTCCCAAGCCCAACATTGTGTTTCGCAAGAGTGAACAATAAGCAAAGAAGGTGTTACGCAATGGGTTTACGCCATAGAACGTGGTTTTAGCAACGGACAAGATAGTGCAGTCAAGGGGGGTGGGGTGCGCTATACTGCAAATACGGAATATGGATTTAACTCAACTCGACAAGGGCTTAAAGACATTATTTCAGCAGCCATGTCTGGGGTGTGTTGCGTCAGCTACTAAGAATCCCTGAAACTCTTGAAGTCAGTAAATACTCAGATAAATATTAACTTGTTCACTGGTTAGAAAGAACAATTCTTCTAACTTTGACCTCCCATGCATAACCTTCCTGTGAATGAAGGGTATTGCATATGTTATGGTCTTGTGGATATTTAAGTTCACTGAAATTAATTTGTGTTCAGGTGTACCTCGTTAGGGGAACAAGGTACACCTGAGCTACCTTGTCCAGGCACTAGTCTTTAAATTGGTTTCAGTTTTCTGTCTTTGTAAATAATAGATTTAGTGGGAAGTCAATCAATGGATCAGTCAATTGACCTTTATGAACCCACGTCATCTGAAAGAACCTGTTTGCTTTCCTTCATGTAGCACCCGCATCTTAACCCTAACCCTAAAGTCTTATGATGACCTGATAATGGACCCATTTTTCAAGAAGTTTCACTGCAGGGTAAACAAAGGCATAGTTTCTCACATTAACGTCACGTATGTTGTGTGTGTCAACTTGCTGGCTTGGTCAGTCTGTGGTATCCTATTTTTTTGTTTAATTTCTTTTTGTCTCTTACTACTGATGCACATACATTCTGGCTTTTTTCACTAGTTGGATTTAGCTTGGATTGCCATTATTAATGGTGATTTACGTTGCTGCAGGTCAGAGTACCTTGTGGTTGCTGGTCACTATCCTGTGTGGTCCATCGGCCATCACGGGCCCACCAGCTGCCTGGTGAAGAGACTGCGTCCTTTGCTGAAGAAGTACCAGGTCACTGTGTACCTGTGTGGCCACGACCATGATCTGCAGGTGAGTAGCACTTTAGTGTGACTGTGGAGTTTAGTATGACTGATGAGTTTACTATGTCTGTGTAGTTTAGTATGACTACCCAAGCGAAACATTTTTTTTGATTTTATCATTAAATATGCCAGTTGCATATGTATTTATGTTTACCTAAATTGGAACCATTTAATATATTGACATTATGTGTATGTGTATCTTAATGGTATTTAAATGAGTATTAAAGTACATTAAATATACTTAAAATGATCTAGAGTGAGACGCTTCACATACTAATAATATAATCGAATTATATATTTTGAGTACACTGAAAGTGTATTAAATATTTATTTGAATCAGCATGTAAATATACTTACATGTGATATATAGTATACTGTAAATAATACTTGCAATTGTTGTATCAATAACACTGTACTTGCAATATCACTAATACACGTTGACAATAAATGTATATTAATAATGTGGAATTATTCTTTCTACATGTAAAGAAATATATTTACATTACTTCTCAACAAACTTTATCGTTGCATTAGTAACCAATAATGCCGAAACAAAACTGAATCTGTCCATGACAGACAACATGTACCTTCACATTCAAGTGGGTCTAGCACAGCAACATGCGTGACAAGATGAGGACGGCCAGCTCTTGTGTGAACGGGTACATGGGTCTTGTTCATCAAACAGTCGCTTTAGAAGTGTGACTGTAGAGTTGACAGTGGGAGTGTCACCTGAAACGTATCATGGATTTATGGTATGAATATTTATCTAAAACAAAAAACAAAACCAGACCAAAGGGCTTTTAGAGGTTATGGTAACACAATTTGCACAACTCATTGTGTAAAAGGGATCAAGAAATAGAAATTACAAAAGCAAGGTGGCATCCAAAACTAACTGTGTGGTGGGTTTTGCCATTGGCAAAATTGATGGCCGTAATTGATAACGACACGCTACATACCAATCAAGTTATATTTAACTATGAAACAGCGCTGGCATGATAGTTTAACCGCAGTGAAATTGAGGTATGATTGGTTGTGATAAAAATTACTTTCATCCCACAAAAAAGACACAACAACGACTTTATAAGGAATGGGCAAGGTGTATTTTGGATTAGGATTTTCCGATTCACTGAATCAAAAATCAGTTTCCTTCAAAATATAATTTTAAAAATCACAGTTATTCACTGTGTACTCTAAGAGGATGAAGTACAATATATAATAATAATAATAATACATTTGGAAAACATTTTAATATTTCACAGAAAAATACCTTATATTTTAAGTTTACTCAAGATACTTAAATATACAAAAATAAGTATAATAAAGTATAATAAAAAAGTACAATTTTAATATATTTGTGTTCGCTTGGGTATGTAGTTTAGTGTGACTGTGGAGTTTAGTATGACTAGAATTTAGTATCGTTGTGCAGTTTTTCATCTTTGGTGACAGTTTGTGTTCGCCATGTTATGTTACTTGTAACTCTGTACATTCCAGTAAAATATTCGTATGGACATCCACTGAAGATGTATTTTGTTTGCAGTCAAAGTTTTGATTCCACCTGTACGTTTACGCTTCCCGTCAGTTCATCAAAGAGGATGATGGCAGCTCTTATGTCATCAGTGGGAGTGGGATCGTCAGCGACCCGTCCTCTGCTCACAGGGACAGCGTTCCGTCCTCCTGGCAACTCTACTCCAGCCCTGTCAATCATACATCTGGAGGAATATCTTATTTCGAGGTCACAGAGAAAGCAATGTCCATTAGCTTTCTACAAACAGATGGAAAATGCGTGTATCACGCAGAACTGGGAAAACGGAACACTTGAGGTGTTGGTTTCATTGTTCAAATTCACATACCTTAGAATCCACTGAATTACTCTGAAATTTGATCTACTACTACTGTACATTTGTATGTGTTGGATTTAATGAATGAAAGCTATTACTTTGAGCAGCTCATTAACAAATCATAACCAAGTATAAACACAAGGTACTCATTTTGTTTAATTTGTGTAATATTTTATTGTGAATGTATTGTTACACTTGTTTACACTTAAATAGACAAATAGACAAATATAAATCAGTGTTCAAATAGACACAAACCTATTCAAATAAAATATTTTTTCTATTTTGTGAACTCTTTCTATAAAATATTTAGTACGTTTTTAACAATAGAAATCATATACACCATAATATAGTAGTATTGTTTTTTTTATTATAATAAATTATACAACTACATACAAAAATATAATATACTAGTTTGATTTTCCATTATAATGTAGCATGATTGAGTCTTTATCATACCCTTGTCTCCCATAAGTCATTAAAAATTAGAAAACTCTATAAATATAAGCCAACGGTAGTATTTAGGAAAGAATTAAAAATCAGCAGTACCTTTTTTGGTATATACAAATACCACACCAGCGACTTCCTATGTGTTTGTACAAAAATAGATACTTTTCACAGAAAATTCGAGTCAGTTTTCCTCATGTCAGGACTAAAGGCTAAGAAAAAGGCAGTTTCACAGAAACCAGGTTCAAGCATGAAGACTCCAGTGTCCCACGGCGGAACGTTGAAGTTGCTGCGGCCCCCTATAGTTTCCTCTTCTGCCTTTGAAGAGACACTTTGGATGCCTGCAGCTGTACCTTTAGATCCCAGCAGCTGTACCTTACCCACTCACCCCCCCCACACACACACACACATATATTTAGTTTTACACTGATTGCAGTGGCACGCCCTCCTCCCCCCCTTCACACACACACACACACACACACACTTAGTTTTACACTGGTTGCAGTGGCGTGCCCTCCTTCCCCTTCCCCTGGGCTTTGTTGCTCCAGCGCCTGCAGCACACCACAGTGACCACGATGATGGTAACCACGACAGCCAGGATGAAGAGGATGCCCCCAGCGATCACTGGCACCGAGTACACTGTGGAGAAAGGTAATATTACAGTACGGTACATCACAGTACACACAGGACAACCCTAATCCTTAAAAGGACAATACTGGTCTGGGTGATCAAACCATCGTAACCGTCAAAAATGACGCCGATTCTCCCGAAGGGCATTTTCTGCGTGAGCGCGTTTTTGAGACATTTTCCAAAGTACTTCTATGGTGATTCATTCTGCTTCGGCAGAATGGGAAGTCATTTTTACAAAAAACCAAAGAGAAACCAGGAGAGATGGTTACAATGGTTTGTCACCCAGGCCAGTATTGTCCTTTAAATAGATGTTGTTATTAACCTTATCAACATATTCCAGCTTAGTTATTTTAATGTATGCATATCAAAAGGTTTGTACCATGACAAAAACAAGTCGTAGTGCATTTATAGAAAGAATATATAATTCTTTATCGCGTATACACTTCTAATTCTACTTCTAAATACAACTTGCAATTTTCTAGTTGTTGTTTACATACATTCCAGAGCAGCATCTTCCTGCTCGAAGCAGGGAGGACTGCTGAGCGTCATCACTGTAAATAAATCCTGTTGTCATCGATTCTCGATTTCACTTCCCATCCACTTCCTCTAAACCCTGCACTGTTGACCTCTCTGTTTACACTCCGTATTCCTGCCATTCATTATAAACAACACAGAAACGCATCTCGTTCCCCAAAACGACCTTTTAAATATTTGTATTTGTTGAATATGTTGCAGTATGGCATCTGAAGTTCAACGCACTGTCCACTTCTATTATACTACTGCAATATCGTAATTCTAAGAGTTCTGTAGGTGCTGTTTTAGTTGGTCTTAAGATATACAAAATGTTATCCAGCCTATTGATAGAGACTACACAGATCTGTACACCCTAGATTAGCTTAGCAGATTGGATGTATTGACATCACATTGCGGACTCTGTTTCACTTTCACCTCAAAAACGATTCCTAGTAAACACTTAGTCACACAATTTCTCCGTGTGTGCGTGACACACAGACAAATACGACGGCTGGAGTATGTATTGGGAAGCCCCCCTTTCTGCCTTCCTTCCTCTACCTAGCTTTCCATTATCAGTATATATCCAGTATATAAATAAATACTTCCCCTTTTTGAAAGCCCCTGAACTCTTTCTCAGCTCTTTTTACAGCTACTTTCAAATCGTCTTTTGAGCGGCGTTCATTTTGAGAATCAGAAGATTTTCCAACTCAATTCTATTCAATGGTTTTCATTGCGTTGTACTTATTCTATTCAACTTCAAATTCCAATACAAATCCCCTTGTGAGCCAAGATGCATCAAAACATCATTCTAATCTACTCCATCTTCTATCACAAATCCATGCGTGGTACAAACATGCTGTGATGAGTCTCTCTCTCTCTCTCTCTCTCTCTCTCACCATCGGTGAAGAACTTCTCCCCTTTGGAGCACTGGGGGTAACTGAGCGCGCCCAGCTGCTTGTCGGCACTGCGGCTGGTGATTAAGGCCTGCACGTTGAAGCAGTAGCTCTCCCCCAAGTCCAGCTTGGGCAGCTCTATCTTACTGCTGGAGGAGGTTAGCACTTTCTGGGAGAGAGGAGCAAAGAGGTTGGGGGGGGTTAAATGTCTGGATGTATTTCGGTGGTTTTCAACCTTGGAGATTAAACATGAATATTCTGTTTTCTGTTGAAATGTATGGTTTACAATAATGCTTCTGGGCAGAGGGCATGGGAAAAATATAATATATTTATATAGTTGATTTGCTACAAAATAACTGATGCTTTTTGAAAACATGTGCGTGACCAGACTCTCAGTCATTTCCTCTAAAGGCAAAATTGAAAGTAATTCTACATTTAGTTTTTAATGCATTAAACAGCATGCTTTGTGTAATTAACCAGGACATCAACCAGAATTATACATAAACAAAAAAGGTTGTTGTTTTAATTTCTTTTGTGCTACTTTGACTGAGTGTTTTTCTCTGCACAATGAGAGGCCGAGACCGACAGGACCAATCGAAGCAATATAAAATATATATTAATTTCCTTCCATCTTGAGGAATGCAGTCTTTATCTCCTTGAACAATAGTTTTTTTGTGCACACCATTTTGATTTGTAACTCTCATGGAATATATCTCTATTGCTCTACTGTTTCTGATTGGCCCCCATTGGTGACAACCACTACATTTGAGCCAACAGAAACAGCATTTTATTTCCTCAAATTTGGACAGTTTTTTATTTGGGCTTTTGCCTGACCATTCGTAAATCAATGTTATTCCCAGCTGGGTTCTGTATTTTCTTTGAGGGCTTAGGGGTGTGAGAGTCTCATGTAGGCCATGTTGAGTCTGCTGAGACGGACATGGTGATAAGGGTCTTTCCAAATACACTTGACTCAACTTGCGTCTACTCGTGCCTGCGTCGTTTGATTTTACTCTTTACGCCCAAAAAAATAACATAAATGTTCCTAAATGTGCTAAAACAGAGGGGTCCATGGGCGGTCTGATACCTTGCCGGTGCTGGAGGCTCTTCTGTAAGTGACCTTGTATTGAAGATCGTCGGCGAACACGTCCCGGATGGTCAGCTGCTGGTCTCCGTTAAACAGCGCCGTCAGTGGGTCTGTTACGTACAGCGTGACCGACCGCTTGTCTTCCCCCTCCTCGATCTTGAAGTCAGGTTTGTCGATATCAGCTTTGAGAATAAAGAAGAAGGAAGAAAAGGAAAAAAAATGAGCACGACAGTTTGTAGTATTAAGTTGCCAACTATATTGGCATTGGCAAGGGCATAAAATCAAACTGCCACGTTGGGGTTTTGTATTGCGATATGTCGGCTCTTTCCTCATCGCTGTCCATGCAACAAGAGCCTGTTTGTTGTACTCTACCACTGAACATGCGTGATCATACCAAATAAGCCTCCATGCTGTATATTTCTTTCTTCATGTGCTTCAATTCGCCATATTTAAAACACTTTGTTTGTTTCTATTGAAAACACTTTATCTTCAAGTAAGCCAAGGAACTCCAGAGACTCTTGAAAGGCTCTAGGAAACCATTAAGGGGTCTCGGTTGGCATGTTTGCTTGACAAAGGAACAGAAGACCGTCTAACTGCCTGCCTGCTGTATTGCCTGGATCATCAATGTTCTATCATTTATTAAAGGAAAGTGCATCAAAGATCAACGTCTCGAAGAAGAACGAACTTTGACACACACATGAGAGTACCGTTCCTACTACTGTAATCCAGACCGAACTGAACTACTTTTTCCATTTACTTTCATTCTTTGAGAAATACTCCTCAAAGCTGTACGTCTGTCTTGTCTATTTCCCTATAATCCTCAAATACTCTGGGTAAGGAAGAAAGAAACTTTTTTCTAGGAGTGCAAGAGGTGTGTGTGTGTGTGTGCCTGTGAGAGTGCGCAGCGGTGTGGTAAAAGGGGGAAGGTGTTGGCAGGGGGCCCTGAGAGGGAGGAGGCCCAACACACGGCCCTGGAATTTAAATAATATCTGAGTGATCAGTAGGTCATGAAATCTGGTTATTTTCCCATAACATTTGAAATGAAACGATGTGAAAATAGTTTGATCTACTACGATGAAAAGATGCTACCTCTGCAACCTCCCCGCTTCCCAAAATGGTTGAGTCTAAAAATGCATTTTGTCTCGTGCCGTTACCTAGTTTTTTCTGCTACGTAATCTTTTCCTCGAACCCTCCTTTTTTCTTTTTTTATTTGTTCTATATTAGAATAAACATATACACACACACACACAGGCACACACACACACACACACACACACCTATTGCACTCCTAGAAAAAAGTTTCTTTCTTCCTTACCCAGAGTATTTGAGGATTATAGGGAAATAGACAAGACAGACGTACAGCTTTGAGGAGTATTTCTCAAAGAATGAAAGTAAATGGAAAAAGTAGTTCAGTCCGGTATATATTTCATCCGCTAGGAAGGAGGCGCGCATTCCCGTAAAACCTTTTAGTGGATCAATAAAAGTCTTATCGCACAGCTACTGTCGCCTGCGTGTGTTTCTTCCAAGGTCATTGGTTCTCTACACCTATTCCTCAATACAAACAATCCTTCCATGAGATTTCTTTCTGCTTATGTTTAAATGGGGGATTGTAATGGGACATGACTTAATTAGAGCCAAACATTAATTATAAACATATTAGAATATGTTTATATTAGAATAAACATATTCTAATACAGACATCCAATATATTAAATGAAAGCTCCCGACCTACTGATTACAGTGGTGTGATCAGAAACTATCTAGGACTGTTATCTATTCATTGGTAATTAATTGTTGTTAAATGTACGTTTCAATGTTATATTAAGTTGCCGTCTTTTTGCAATATGCTGTCAGCCAAATGCAGACACAGGATGTGCGTGTGTGTGTGTGTGTGTGTGTGTGTCTGTGGGACACGTACTGTCTTGGTAAGGGCAGAAGCGCTCGGAGCGGGTGTGGGGGAACTCGACGAGGTCTGAGGGGACTCCGCGTGGAGGTTCTGAAAGGACGTCTGCGATGTACGTCTTCTTTATCATACTCAGGGAGCTGGACAGGTCACACATCGTCTCCCTGCTCCGGATACAGTGGGGGTTCTGCTCCTGGTCATTGCCGATCCTGGAACACACACAAAATACATACCAAAAAAGAGAACAATCCGTTAAAAGCAACTTGATTTAGCTCCTTATTGATTACATATTTCATCCGCTACGAAGGAGCGTAACTATCTGAAGATCTAGGGTCTAAATTAATTATTCCCGTAAAACCTTTTAGTGGATCAATAAGAGTCTTATCGCACAGCTACTGTCGCTTGCGTGTGTGTTTCTTCCAAGGTCATTGGTTCTCTACACCTATTCCTCAATACAAACAATCCTTCCATGAGATTTCTCTTCTCTGCTTATGTTTAAATTGGGGATTGTAATGGGACATGACTTAATTGGAGCCAAACATTAATTAGTTATTAAAACATTGAGGAGATGTATTCTTTGCATGTTAATATAGGCTTCTACTTACACAGAATATTCAACAGTGTAGGAATAGTCGTCTGATGGTTTGGGCCCCCACGTAAGCAGTGTTTTGAAGTTAGTAGATGTCCAGGTGACATTTTGTGCCCTTGGAAACGAACCTGCTCAATGAAATACATAATTTAAAACACGATTGATTAAAATATATATAGCATAATAATAGCAATAATCAATAATAATAATAATAATAATAATGTCAATTGTGTGTGTGTGTGTGTGTGTGTGTGTGTGTGTGTGTGTGTGTGTGTGTGTACGATGACCTCTATGAGAAAGTGTCAGACTGTGTCTAAAGAGTTGATTT
>OMNS01005478.1:3291-15747 GCA_900303225.1 Laemonema laureysi | reverse complement strand
TCGGGGTGTCCTGCTCACCTGAGACCAGCAGGAGGCTGTCGAGCAGCTGGAAGGAGCCGTACATCAGGGGGAAGGTGAACATGACCACCAGCTGCTCGGGAGCGAAGGACAGCTGCAGTATGGTGGAGCTGATCTGGACGTTCTGCGCTCCTGTCTCCATGGCGATGGTCCGGCATCTAACAATTATTAGTGTGCGTGTGTGCGTGTGCGTGTGTGTGTGTGTGTGTGTGTGTGTGTGTGAAACGTGAGAGGTCTGTACCCAAGGTCACTGCTGAATACATGCTGCTCTCTGGGGGCAGCGGGGGTAGGGTTGGACATTAGGAGTTGGGACTTAGTAAGTACTTCAGAAACACATATGATATACATGTAGTTTACTACCAAGAGGGGACGAAGGGGCAGGATAGTGTTCAACTCCCAGTCGAAAGGTTGTGGCTTCGAACCCCTTTTTACCTTTGCCAGGGCTGCCTGCAGATGACCGCTATGACAAAGCCGGCGCTGTAGCCAATCAGAGGGAAGACGGCGGCGATGACGATGAGCGACGTGTCCGTCTGCCAGGATCCGCGATACATAAGGGCGCTGGCCACGCCCACCACCAGCAGCATGACGCCTCCCACCACAGAGCCCACCTACCGCACCAACACAGCAGGCCGCTCTCATTGGACCCGTCGCATGTCAATCATTCCTTTTTGGCGTATTGCATGTATATGTAATGTACATGCATTTATATTATATTATATTATATTATATATGTTATAAAGGGAGTACAAGCATAGTACCTTCAGGATACGTTTCGCAGCTTTGGGCCATTTGTAGTTAACAGCCACACCACACGCCACGGGTACAACCAGGGAGAGGAGAGTGATCCCTGAACACACAACACATGGGTTCAATATGGCCGACGCTGTGCAGTCCAGGACCACATGAGAGATCAGACCAAGCAGAGAGATAACGCTCGTACCCATGTTGGAATAGGGGATCCTAATGTGGGCCGCGTCCACCCAGAAGTGCGTGTACCCGTACAGGCACAGGGGCATCATTCCCAAGGCAAGCACGGTGGAACAGGTTGTCATGGTGATGCTGGGAGACATTTGGGGAATCATGGAGAGCTGAGAGACACTTTGATGTCTAATTGCTGTGATGTTAGCTAAGACACAACCCTCTGCATTCGGTCGGCCTTTGAGCCATTTTGATAAATATGCTTTTATTCAAAACGTCTTGCTCAAGGACGTCGACAGGTTAGGCAACATCGGGAATGGAACCCACAACCTTCCTGTCCACTCCATCTGTTTTTATTACTTGAAGACATGATTTAAGAAGCAATGACATGATTTTTTTGATTAATTAAATTATTACTTGCATGCATACGTTATTCTTTAAAAACATGTTTAAATAAATTATAATACAGTAAATCATTATTTCATCTAGGTCTATGCATGGTCATTTTTCCATTTTATTTTGAAATGCGCGCACACGCACACACACACACACCATGTTAAGACCACACAACCACCTCCTGCAGTACCTGAGGTCCAGGTCTCCATCCAGCCAGAAGGTGATGATGTTGGAGATGATCCCTCCGGGGCAGCAGCCCATGATGATGACGGCTACCGCCTGCAGAGGCCGCACGCCGAAGCCCGAGGCCAGCAGGTAGGCGGTGAGGGGCATGAGGCCAAACTGGCAGGCCAGCCCCACCAGGACGCCCCAGGGCCTGCGTAGGTGGAACCACAGCTTGGACACCTCCACGGTGCAACCCAGGGAGAAGACCACCAAGGACAGCATGACGGTGAGGAAGGCGCCGAGGACCGCGTGGAGGCTCTCGTCGGGACCTCCGAGTCCCTCGCCCAGGGATCCGTTCCCTGTGGCGGAGGTGGCGTTGGCGCCGAGGTGGGGTACCCCAGCGGCGGTGTTGGTGTTGGTGGAGGCGGTGGTGTAGTCTGCCATGGTCACCTCGTTAGACTCTCAATTAGGGATGCTCTTAAGTGGAGCGGTGAGAGGAACATGGTGCTCTGCGCTGCGCTTTAGACTCTCGTCTGCAGTGAACATTCCTGGGGGCCTCCTTCTTTAAACAGTTTACGCTATGATTGGTCGATGAGGAAGGACGCCCGGAGGGAGGCTCGTTGCCCCGGGACACCGAGCCGATTAAATCCTTAAGCCCAATGGGTTTTTAAATATTTTTTTTGGGCACCAGGGGGTCAAAGTTTAATCTTCTCGGTACTCATTGCACACATGCTGACAGTGTGTATGTTTATATGCTGACAGTTACATTACAGCCAGAGATGCAAATATCTAAATATATAACAGAATACCTTCAGGATACGTTTAGTAGTTGACAGCCAGAGTCCTTTTGACACGCAACAGCAGTTCAATATGGAAGAAGTGTAGTTTTATCACTTGAGTGTGATAACATATTTAAAACTAAATAATAATAATCGCAAACACAAACTCACATTCAAGGAATCATCAAAATGTTTATTTCAGGAGAATTGAAACATCCTCCACTGGGCCTACAGACAGCACTGATACTGAACTGCATGTAGGGATACACACGTCAACAGAGAAAATACTAATAATGTTATAATAATATCATAATCATCTCCAGCAGCGTGCTACTTGTACTGCTTCTTCTTTTTCAGGAGGGCATCTCGCAGAGCGATCTGGGAGAAGGAAGACAAACCCAACACGACAACATGAGCACTTCTCCACGTCGTTCAGGGTTCAAATAACGATTCAAGTGTACATTCACGATCACTATCTAGGGCTGGGGACCTCGGGGATCGAACCCGACTCACCTGCTTGTCCCTGAAGGAGCGCTTGCTCTTGGTCCGGACGTTCTGGCTGTGTCGCATCATCATGAAGTTCTTGTTCCTCTTCTTCTCCTTGTTGCTGGTGCTGGCGAACGGGTTCAGCTTGCTGTGTTTCTTGGCAAAGTCCTTCCGGTCCGACCGGCCCGCCTGTTGGTGGGGGGAAAAAAAAATCAAATCAAAACACCATTTTGAATTGAGTGACTGTCACTGAGGGAACGGCGGCCATCTTGGTTCTAAACGCTTGAATTCCCCCACCCAGCTAGCGTATAGAACCAAGATGGCCGCTAGGTGAATAAGGCCCATGATGGGAGTTTCAATTCAACTTTATTTGTAATGCGCATTTCATACAACATAACAACAATGAACAACGTCATAATGTGTTACCTGTGCGGTGGCCAGTCGTGTCTCCTTGTCTGCCTTGGGCTTCTTGTGCAGCAGCTCAATATTCCTCAAACTCAGAAGCTCTCCTCTGAAAAAGAGCATCCAGCCCCTCGTCAGCGGACAGGAGCAGGAAGTCTCTAGTAATCTAATAGACTACAACAAATGACTGATGATGGATCTAATGTTAATGTCCCGTCTCCTGGTGTTTACCTGCCGGCTCCCTCCTCCTCGTCCAGGTCCACGTTCTTCCTCTTCTGCCCTTTGCCCGGAGCTGAGTTCACCTCCTTGGCCATCTGGGCCAAGCGGATCTTCTTGAAGTCCTCCTGGGTCAGGAGCCGGCTGGCGCTGACCTCGGCAGCCTTCGCCTTGCGTTCCTCCACTGGGATGCTCTGGAGCTTCTCCGCCTAAGACAGACAGACAGACAGACAGGCGCGGGAAAAATAAACACCGCTGTCAAACTTTAAGTCAGAATATCCATTTAAGAGTTGTCTGTGCCTGCCTCTGTAATGAGACAACTTAGATTTTCAACTTTTACAACAATACATTTTTTTAATTCTTGTTAAAGAAATGTGTTTCTCCATCGGTGTAATTGTCACTATCCTGTCCTGTACTTCAGCCAAATTTGGGTTAATGGAGATTAACAAAATACATTTCAGACTTGAGATAAGCTTAAGATAACCTAAGATAAGTAAACATTGACCCCAGTTTGCTGGAACACAAGGACAGACACAGAGACACAGAGACAGAGACAGAGACAGAGACAGAGACACACACACACACACACACTTACGATGGCACCCGTTTCTTCATCAGAGGAATGGTGGACATCCACCCACTCGCCATCTTCATCATCGTCACTGATACTGGCTTCTTCCCAGCCATCTGAGGAAGAGTACGGTGCACTCGTGAGTAACAGCATCCTCGTCATCAACCGTCCGTTCACCACCTCGTCACTCATCCAGACCAGCCTCCTTACCATCTTCCTCTCCCTCTTTGGTGCTCTCCTGCACCTCCAGGACCTCGGCTCCAGGGATGTAGTCCTTGGCCTCCAGCTCCCCGTAGCTCAGGATCCTGGCCTCTGTGGACGACTCGGTGGGCCTCCCCTAGAGGACCGACAGCAAACTCGGTCAGTCAAAAAAGTCGGGGAAAATCCATGGAAAACGGGAAGAATCCAAAAATGGCTCAATATATTATATTTAAGTAGTTGTCGGGTTTTGCTTTTACAAATCATTTTATGACATTGTTGTATCCAAACTGAATCAACATTGGACTGCAGTAACAGCTAAACCAAATATGCATTTAACAAATAAAAGTCTCACCCTGTCTCTTTTGTGGAGCATCTGGGGCCCCAGGTTCCTGAAGAGCTGGATCAGACACCTTGCAGACATCATGACATCTAAGACATCAACACCACATGCGTTATTAACAGCCAGCCGGTACCATTACAGCCTTCACAGTCAACAGGAGCAGAGAAGCAGCATGTGTCCAACTGACTCTTGTCTTTGTGGGTCTTGTACTGCGCCAGGTCTCTCAGCAGGTCTTCGTTGATGGCCAGGGGACATCGGGCGGCGACCTCTTTGATGGCGTTCATCCTGCAGGACAAACACGCGGGTTATTAACATACAGCCTACATGTCGTCGTTTTGGACATTAGACAACTTTGAAGCCGACCGATAGACCCCAGAGTTCCTGTCCGTCACAAAGTTGTTGGCTGTGGTCATGATCAGTGGTTCGATGATCTGCAGGGATTCAAGTGTATCAAAACTACTATCAGCACTTCCTCTTGGTCCATTACAAACTAGGGGGGAGGGGGGCTTGTGTCACTTCCTCTCCTTCAACACGCTTGCCTGTCTGTCTGCACAAAGGTCTGTTTGTTTTCCAAAGATAGTGTGGCGCTAGACATCCTCACCTTCCTCAGGAGTTTGTCGCGACAGCGCAGCAGCTCAGACAAGCCGACTGATAGACCGAAAGCAAAAACATTGAATTTTCCGAGGGCCAAGGAGAGCTCAGAACTCACCCAACTGTCATCACCTCCCCAGAGTTCCTGTCCGTCACAAAGTTGTTGGCGATGGTCATGATCAGTGGTTCGATGATCTGCAGGGATTCAAGTGTATCAAAACGACTAATATTGTAGTAATATTTGAAGTACATGTTGTTGGGGGTATATTATCCATTAGATGTATTGACATACCTCTGGTGGAACGAGCTGGTGGGACGACTGCGCGGCACAGAGGAGAACCTTGGTCACCTCTAGCGAAGGGAGAGAAGATTGTTTTCACGTTAGTACCGGAGAACCAGGGAACCACAGGAAGTGTTCCCATTAGCAGCCTGGTGGCTTGAGTTGTAGCTACAGTTATAGCGACATCTTCGTTAGACAGATGTCAGATTAAATTAAAAAAATGTGTTTTCACCTCTTTGGTGAGGCTGGATGAACCGCTGGATGAAGGGGTAGAAATTGAACAGGAAGAGCTGGAGAAGGAACAGAATATTTGCATCACATCGCAATACATGCAAAACAGACCCATGTTCAGTACATGTGCACGTCGTGTACACGACGCGTCTTCTCTTCTCTACCTCATGGATTCCGACCAGTCGGGACACGAGGTCCATCATCATGATCTTCACCTCGAAGCGCTCCTTGCTGTCCTCCAGCTGCTTCAAGAGTTTCTCTGAGAAATCTACAGACAGACAGACAGACAGAGGTCAAGTCACTGCTCCGGTTGGTCCCAGGGAACCCAGGCCAGCTCAGTAGTGCTACGACAGCATGAACCCCACCTTGTGGGTCGTGGATGAGATGAATGGCCGAGAAGTTGAACACCTCCACCTTCTTCTTCTTCTTGTGTTTCTGCGCAGCGTAAAAGTTAATTAAAAAGATAATAACAACAACAACAACGACGATGACGAGAGACGAATGTGACTCCCCCGCCCCCGAGGGTGCGTTTGATTCGCCGCACCTTGAGGACTTTCATGGCCTTCTCCAGCTTCTTCTTGTTCTTGGGGTTCTTCTTGCCCGTGGAGTAGCGCACCATCAGGTCCCTGGCCGACGGCCCTTCGTCCTGAGAGGTGGAACCACAATCATTAGATGGAGACGGAGACAAGCGAACGACACCCTGGGCAGACGTCTTCATCACATGGGTTTACAGCCTTTTTTATTTCCATGGGATGCTTTTTTTATTTTATTTTTTTTAATTATCGGAGCTTCACTCGAAAAAGACCAACTCGCCGCACCTCGGACTCTGAGTCACTATCGTTTTTCTCATCCTCGTCTTTGCCGAGGAAGAACTTCAGGCCGGCGACGAGGATCTGCTCGCAGGGAGACAAACCAGACTGATCAAACGCCTTACAAACACACACACACACACACACACACACACACACACACACACACACAGATATATTGATGAATAATTGACTTAAGAGATCCTCCACTCCACACATACCTTTGTCACCTTGGAGAAACATGCCGTTGTGATAACATTCACTGTTTTTGCGTCATTCCTGAAACAAACAAACAAACAAACAAACACTACTTACTACCGTCTCTTCCCGTTGTAATACACCATAGCAACCATAACACAAGATGAGGGAGTGCTGAATGCATTTATTGTACATGGATATGTAATAAGACTTTGTATATCGCCAACATAGGGCTAAGCAGCCTCTGGTACGTTCTCCGAGTCCGTCCGAGAGACGTCTCCGACTACCGCTCACGGTCAAGGTTGTCCAAACAAGAGTCCATAAATATTTAGTTGAGTTGCTTCACGCGGGAGGAAGACTCCCCATAAATACAGTAAATACGGGAGTACAGAACACCGTTTACCGGAATGTTCTTGGCTCCAGAACATTCCGATGATTCCTGGATAAAACAAGTCCTCGTTCACACAACACAGGTCCTCAGGACTGGAAAGCAAGCGACTCTCACCAAATGTTTCTCTTGTAGAGTTCCACCATGACGTCCAGCGAGATCTTGGCCGCGATGGGGTTGCTGTCCCTCAGCATGGTGTACATGAAGTTCTGTAACGTCTGAAACATGCCGGGGGTGGGTTATGACACGTGCATGAAGACGTGACGACAAAAGCAGGCGAGTGTCACGCGTGTTCACGTGTTTACGTACCGTGTTGACCTTGTTGTTCTTGTGTTTCGCGTTGATGTTCTTGATATCTGCGACGATGTGCGTGTACAGCGTCTGGAGACAAAGACAAACCCAACAAATATACACATTAGGACATTCACAGCTCTGGAGATCAGGCAGGTCCATCAATTAGTTGTATTCAAGTGCTGTGTTTAAAATAGGTTTTACAATGTATGTTTATTGGCCTGTATAACTAACACACACACACACACACACACACACACACACACACCCATGTGTTGATTGAACAAAACAGTCTATCAGCACTTCCTCTTAGTCCATTACCAACTAGGGGGGAGGGGGGCTCCTGTCTCTTCCTCTCCTTCAACATGCTTTCCTGTCTGTCTGCGCAAAGGTTTGTTTGTTTTCCAAGTGCGGCGCTAGATATCCTCACCTTCCTCAGGAGTTTGTCGTGACAGCGCAGCAGCTCGAAGAAGAGCTCCAGGAGGCCCGTTGGGTTGATGAGGTCCTTGTTCCGCAGGAGAATCAACGCCTTGCAGAACGTCTTCACAGAGAAACCCAAACACAAGACGACGTTAGACCGCGGTCACGCCATCTACACACTGGGTGTGACTAAAGCATCAATGAATTACAGCTGGGGAATACTGGGGTGTCTTTACTTACTAAATAGTAAGTTACCGGTCGGTTTTCTTACCATTCGTAGGTCTGACTCCAGGACGGTGTGATGACCCAGGAGCAGCTCCGTCAGCTCCTGGGGAAACGTTGCTAGATGCTCCACATAGCAGTGACTGACCTGGGGAACAACGACATGCACTCCGTCTTTACCGATGCAGGAGAGCTAAGGCAGTAGTACGGGGATATGAATATACATATAAATATAACCGGCTAACCTGAGCCAGGAACATGACGAGGTCTGAGAGCTCCTTGTTGGGTTTGTTGGGCTGCAGTTTAAATATCTGCACATTGGACTGGTAGTGGCGATATTGTTGGAGAAACTGCGGGGGGAAACAAGTCCGATGTGGGTTAAAATGGCTCAAAGAAATGTGGCATGTTGTCAACACGTATTGTGTTACAGATCGATCTGATCTGACAGTACATTGTGTTGACTATTAAAACAGGCATGTCTGGACAGACTTACCTCTTCTGTGTATGAACCAGGGTCCCGCTTGATCAGGTTCTGCAACTGCGGTAAATTGTTAGGCAATTTGTTGCCTAGTCGCCCCGACATGTTTAAAAAATATTTCTAGAAAAATCGAACGATAGCGAATGATAAAAAAACAACTTATTAAATAGTAAGCGTGGCGCATATGGTGTCCACCATATTGTTTTGACGAGCTGACTACGGTGAGCGCAGAGGGACTAAAGGAATATTTTTTATCAATGAATACAATTGCGCCGCCCGTGTACAGGCGAAACAACTACACCACATAACATTTAGGTTAAAATATGTCTTGCTCTAAATGATGATCATCGTATCTTTTAGCTTATCTTATCTATACAATATTACTTAGTCCTGGGGGGAAAAATCACCAACTGCATGGCGTACTTTGCTCCTAAAATGTGGCACGTTGTGATGTTTTAATTAGTAATCCATTAGGGCATTTTAAAACAACTCACATAATTATTAATGGTTAAAAAAATAAATGCATGCACAGCTGAATGGCGATAGCTACTTACAGATCGAAAGCCTTTTCCATTGGTTCATTAGCATGTTCAGATGACATGCTTATGTTTAAGTAACGTAAGATGTTAGTTCAAAATTATAACTAAGACTAGTTCTCTTATTCGCCAGTCAAACTAAACTTTTCAGTTCTTGGAAATCTACTGGTGGTTTATTTTCCCCACTCATTTTCAAGGAAGTAATAACTATTTCATGGTTAGCTGCTGACTGTTCATAAGTAATTTGTTACCAACCCTGTACACTTGTGCGCATTAATATTTTAGTTAAAAGTGACCTCAACAAAGAACTTCTTATAGGACAAACATACACACACTGTCGGTGTGAACTGTGCACTGCAATGACGTGGACACACGTAAATTATCGACTCTTTATAAAATTACATTCAAAACATATCCACAGTTTAATTTTCATGAGATGAATATGTACAAATTTAATATCATGACCTCAGGCAGTCGGCAATTACTGTATAATAAGATTTACAAAGCAAATACTGTCGTAGTATTCTGTCAAGGGAGATACCAGCATCGAAATAAGA
Organism: Laemonema laureysi; assembly: GCA_900303225.1. NCBI lineage: Eukaryota > Metazoa > Chordata > Actinopteri > Gadiformes > Moridae > Laemonema > Laemonema laureysi. The sequence continues at coordinate 6,254 of OMNS01005478.1, read as the reverse complement.
TTAAAAATGCACAAAAGTATAATTTTGTTCCACATAAAATATGAATTCATTCATTGCTTCCATAATAATTTCATAATATCCAAGTACTCCGGGAAAACTCCATTACTGTTCTCTCGTGGGTGACAATAAAAACAAAAACATACAATCGTCCGTTCTCATGAATGCGTCGAGTGGAAGCATAGCAGCCAAGTAAGAAACATACAAATATAGATTTTACTCGAGGATTTGCGCTAATCTAACCGAATGCTTTAAAAGGCTTTCAAAATGTCGCACTGTAGTTTTGGCAACATCTGCCTCTGTCAACCGTCCTCGGCTTCCTCTCGGGGGGGAACGGGGGGGGCTGTACTGTACAGGGTGGAGCAGGTGGAGCATGTTCTCTGTTCTATCCAGAGATCTTCTCCTCTGCTTGAAGACATCTGAGCACGTATAAAATCACCTGATAGCAGAAAATATATTGTTCCTGTAGAAAAGAGAGAGAAGAGCAGTGTTGAGCATTAACAGTATTATATAATTATATATATATATATATATATATACACACACTGGATGTCATCAATAAAGGGTTAAGTGCAGAAAGATCACCTCTGTTTGGACCATTCCTTGTCGCTGAAGCCTCATGTTCCTCACAACATCTGAAATATCAAACTGAAGAACAAACTGTACGTTAGCGCAGCACCATCCTGAGAACACTTTCCCACCAAAAAAAAACCCCAAACCCAAAACAAAGAGTTGATTTGAGTCAGGGGGGTGGAGGAGTTCATATATTCTCCACACGCATTTCCCAAATAGTCTTAATCGTCTGAAACTTAAAACGACGACACAACAACAGCAACGACACAGATTTAAAAAGCCACTCGGAGCCCCTAGCTTGCTACGTACGTCGGCGTCCTTGCTGATGAGGCCGAGCACCACGTCGATGCAGATGAGCGTCCCCGAGCGGCCGATGCCTGCGCTGCAGTGCGTGATGACGGGCCCCGACTGGTGGATGTGTCTCATGTAGGAGATGAAGGTGAGCAGCTGTTCGGGCTGAGAGGGGGTGCCGTGGTCCGGCCAGCCGGTGTAGTTCAGATGAGTGACCCGCTGGACCTCGCTGGTCTGAGACGGGGAAAAAGGGACAGACATCAGAACCAAACCGCCAAGAGTGAGGGACAGCAGAGTAGCAGGAGAGTGTTTGACTCCCACACGAAAAAGGTTCTGGGTTCAATCCCCAATGTCCGCAGTCTACCTGCAGGCCTCCTCCTCTGTGTAAAACCCATAACCCCTGACGAGGACTTCACTTCCAAGACAGACTTTTAAGAGAAGACACTTTGGATTAAGGCCCCCACCTGGACGTCTTTGACCTCGATGAAGCGGATGACGAAGTTGTCCAGGTACTGGTCCTTGACCAGCGTGACCTGCAGCCTCTCGTCCACCATCTCCGAGGTGCCGGGCGTGTGGGGCCAGTACCGTTGGCACTTCACCTTGCCTCCCTCCACCTCTTGGGTCATCATGGCGATGACGTTGGACTTCTGCTCCCACACCATCTGCCAGAAGTCGCCCAGCGTGGTGGGCAGGGGTCCCTGGCAGGCAATGAAGGAGTAGCTCTCGTCCTTCACCGCCATGTTGATGAAGTTGGCGTTGATGTAGCCGCCGTCTTGGCCCAGGGTCACGCGTGTCGTATCGACTGGAGAGAGAAGAGAGATAAATTAAAAAACACTTTAAAATATACATACAATAAAATTATATATATATAAATATAGACATTTTAATATTGGTATCAGGCTGTCCAAAAAATCTTGAATAACCTGGATAATATTTATTTTTATAGTAAAAGAAAAATGGTGAATAAGTAAGGGTTTGAAGTTGGCTCACATGGAACAATGTTCTTGTAGCGATTCTTCTTCTTGTTGGCCGTAGTTTGACCGACTAAACAGTCATCCAGCGGCTGAAGGTTCTGGAGATTCTGTGACGGGAACAAAACAAAACAAAATGATGAATGTCATCTGTCATCATCATCATCATCATCATCACCATCACCATCATTATACTGACAAATGACCGCTACCTCAAACTCCTGCAGGGGGACCTTCTGTTCCAGCAGCCCCCTCATCATGCGGACCACCGTGTTGAGCTTGGACCCGGTGTACTGGCCGTCTGGGACCACCTTGACCAGGGGCAGCGAGGTCAGCTCATCCTCGCCGATGATGGGCCCGTCTGAGGGGGAAACCGGTTGTTGAGGGGGATCGACGTACTTTGGTAAAGTTGCTCATTTCTGATTGGTCGACAGTCATCCGATCACAATCCAAGTTTCGTAACCAATAGCTACGCAGCACTTAAAAGCCGGTGCGCTCACCGTCTCGTCTCTTCATGTCCTCGATGGGCAGCTCGTCACTCCCCCAAGTGATGTCATCCTCCTCGGGCTGCCCGGCGCTCATCTGTAGATAGCTGCAAGTCGCCACGGCAACGACGACAACGATGATGACGACAACACAACAACAACAGGGTCAAGACACGTTACAGCGACCCGACCCGAGGAGGTCAGCATCCAAACGTTAAGTAAAGAAAACAAAACGTCTGATCTTACGTACTTCTCGTTCATCAAGTCGTCGACGCTCTCCTCCTTCCACGCCGCCTTGCGGGACGTCTGCAACACAGCGCAACAGAGCCCGGGTCAGTTGACGGGTCAGCAGCACCGATGTACCCGAGTTTAAGCCCCGTAAGAAAAACCAGACCCAGAGTCTGAGGTTTCGTACCTCAGGCGAGTCCTCGGGCAGAGAGGAACCGTCGCAGTCCGTGTCCTCCGACAGCTCGGTGGTCGGCTCGCTCTCCCGCCGGTCCTCTGGAAGGTCCACGTCGTAGTCTGAGGACAGGAGCGAGGTCACAGGTAACAGGTGACTCATGCAGTAGCGCGTGTTCAACCCATAGAGGGCGTTACGAGTCCATATTTGCATTTAAGTGGAGAGATCTTGGACCAGGATTAACCC
>OMNS01005389.1:5501-16621 GCA_900303225.1 Laemonema laureysi | reverse complement strand
GTGGGTATTAAAATGTGTATTGTAATTTGTATTCTCATCCCCTCTGCACCTCAAATTCCTTTGGGGATTAATAATAAAGTGAATTCTCTTCCCCCGCCTACCACCAGAACCCCTGGCGGGGTCCACTGTCTGGCCGTGCTTCTGATGGAGCTCCAGCCCGGGGCGGACGGGCCTCAGATCTTAGCCGCGGACGCCCTGTACCAGCTGGGCCGCGTGGAGGAGGCCCACCGGCTGCTGCTGGCCCTGGGTGCAGCCAGCCAGCGGGCCCCGGTACTGGCCCGCCTGGCCCTGCTGCAGCTGAACAGGGGCTTCATGTACGACGCCAATCAGGTCGGTAGTAATGTGGTCGGTGCTCAGATGTGTCTCAAACATTCAACTTTGCTGCATGAGGTGGAACCTCACTCGCCCATGAGATATTGTCGTTGACTGGCTCTCACTCTTGGTTTTGTCGTCCTGAATTGATATTCCATTTTGTCGTACAAAATGTACAGAATGTTTCACATCCGTAACGTGAACAGAGGACGGGATAGTGTAGTGGCTGGGGTGTTTGATTCCCAAGCCGAAAGGTTCTGGGTTCGAAGCCCGATGTCTACCTGTAGGCCTCCTTGAGCAAGATGTCTCCTGATGAACTCCTACCTCCTTAATGACCTGGATCTGAATTCAAGTCGCTGTCGCTGATTAAAAAAACGCTTGCTAAATAGTAAATAGAAATCTGCGCTAGACCATAGTTGTGTTTACTGACCCCCAAAACATGGAATAGAATCCTTCAACATGCAGGGTTTGCAGTGCATCGTGTGGAGTCACCTGTTAGTCGGGCACAGAATGAGAACCAGCAGTACTCAGTATAAGCCTCTGTCCATTTTTTATGGATTTAATTCCCATCCAAAGGTGTTCCGTCAACACGTTTTGGCCTCAGGATTAAGGGCCATCGATTCGTCCACAGAAGGGATGATCCTCTTGCTTCCGTCCTCTCTCTGTCAGCTGCTGAAGAAGCTGATCCAGTGTGGGGACACTAGCTGCCTGCGCCCCTTGCTGGCGCTGGCCCGCCCCAAGGACAAGGTGCTGCTGCAGGGTCACTGTCACTCGGCCTCCAAGCGCATCCTGGTGCCAACCACCGCCGCCGCCGCTGCAAAGGAGGAGAGCGTTCTCCGCGAGGCCGTCGCCTATCTCTCCATCGCCATCATGGCCTCCGGTGAGATTCGGGTTTTACACGCACACACTCGCGCCCACCCACCCACACAAATACTGAGAAGTTGGAAAAAGCTCAGTTAGAATCTTGGAATGGGCTGAAGGGCATTTTCGAAGGTTTTGAATCAATACAATGAATGGATGAATAAATAGAAAATAGCAACGTTCATCAGGAAGACGTGACATTGTGTGGCCTGTGAACAAAACACACACACACACACACACACAATGTCATCATATTATGGTATGAATTGCAAGGCGCTACAGCAACAACCTACTAGGAGCCCGTGTGCGCCGCAGTAAACGTGCGCCTCTGTTGATCGCCGGGTGGTTGACCGCACCGTTAGTCTGAACGGTCTCCCCTGAACGAGCTTTAATACACGTATGTGTAACGCGGCGATGGATACAGGCGGCGAGGCGGCGGACCCCTTGCTGGAGAGAGCCCGCTGTTACGCCCTGCTGGGCCAGCGCAAGACGGCCATCTACGACTTCTGTGCCATTCTCAAGGAGCAGCCGGACCACGTCCGCGCCCTCTGCGGGCGGGGCTTCACCTACCTGACGCTGAACCAACAAAAGGTATTCCGAGGGGTGTGGTGGAACCAAGCGATCTCGATTCCCTGGTTATGGCGTTTGAATTATTGCCGTTGTGTGATGTCATATAAACAGGCGAAGCCGTCTCGGTAACGCCGTCGTCGTTTGATGTACTCTGTCATGTAAACGATGGCTAACCGTCCGAAGCACTTTTGGACCAATAAGGAGACGTCTTTAATGTTAGATCGAATGAACAAACATTTGAAGTCCCTCGAGTGTTCATATGAGAGTGAAAGGTAGTAAACCAGTATGTAAATACGTTACTCGGAGTATGACCGTAATATGCTTGCATATTAAGGCGCATGTAAACCAAATTGATTGGTTCGGTTAAAACCTGACAAGTAGCCCACCTGTGTAGGACCTTTTCTCTCTGACCTCTGTCACCCAGGAGTGCACTGAAGATATCCTGTCAGCGCTTCAGCTTAGCGCCGATACTGTCACCAAAGATATCCTGTCGCTAAAGGACAAGGCCCGGAAACTGGTCTGTGATTGGTTGGAGGAGTACTGCCGGACCAATCAGTTGGAGAGCTTGGTCGCCAAGGCAGTGCCCTGTCAGGAGGATCAGCTGAGAGAGGCCTTTTTAATCAGCGGAGCTCTGTTGAGGGTGGACTGCAGGAACCCCAGATGGCATCTTCTCTATGTTGACACACTCCTAGCCAAAGGTAAGTTAAGCAGTTAGCAGTGAACACATGATAAGCGTTGGCAGCGTCACCAATGTTTTCCTATGGAGTTGAGCGTTGAAGCCCAACCTAGCATTGGGCTTCAACGCTTCAGCTACCCTGGGCGTAGCGGGCCGCTCGGAATGTCCACCATGCCGCTGCACTCAAAGTTCAAACAATTTCAACTTTGACCCCCGGTTGACACCGACCTCTCGAAACACGTCCAATCAGATGACAGCTTTGTTTGAAAAAAATAATAATAATCTAAACAAACATTCAAATCATCCAAACATGGAGGAAAAACAGTCAGTATCTCCAAGTTTCCTGAGCTAAGTAATATACGTCCTTGTCAGTACATTAACGTAGCGTTGAGCTAGGTGGTGTCCCAACTCAGCGTGTGTTCACACTTTTATGGGTGTTCAATCTATCCTAAAGTATCGGTACCTAGAGGTACCGGTGGGATTGTCTTGGTCACAATCCTTTTCATTTTGAGATCAAACAGTGTCAAAGGTTGTGCTCTGGCTGAGCAACAAGAACACGCTCAAAGAGGAAGCAATCACTTCAGTCAATCTGGAGGGACAGGGGAATCTCTGGGGACACACAACCAATAGCAGTCTCACTGGATAATGTGGTGGTTCCAAGTGACGTCGCCTGCCGCCAATTTCAGCCAATCAGAGACCGGAGGAATTGCATAAGCTGTGAAGTAAACAGTAAAAAGTAAATCACTCCGTATGGATAAAGAAAACCAATTGGATTTGACCATACAATGAACCCATGTACTCGGTTCAAATTCAGTTTTGTCACAGATCATGCGTGGCTTCCTGTCCCCAGGTGAGGTGAAGGCGGCGGGGGCTCACCTATACCAGGTGTTTGGCCAGGAGCCGCGGGAGGCGGTGGCCCAGGCCAGGGTGGGCGTGGTGGAGGCCTGGCAGCAGGGCTACCAGGGAGCGGTTCACAGACTCAGCAGACTGGCTGAGAAAGACCCTGTGAGCCTGGGGTTCCTGCTCAACATGGTCCCCCTCGGCCACAGGAAACGTCTGACGCAGGTGAGATGGTGATGAGTGGTGGTTAATCTGTGTTTCCTGTTGCATTTCTCCTTTCCGCCACAGTCAAAAATGCAAATGTAATGATAAAGTATATTTTACTATTTGCTATACTATATAGTCTTCTAGCGGACAATTTTATTCAACAATGGTTTCCAGTTAGTTCAGATACAGGTAATTAAAGTGCAGCTGGGGTTAGGGCATCTTGTCAATGATGCCTAACCCCGAGGTGTACAAGTTGGGGATGTTGGGGATCGAACCGAGTACCTTTCTGCTGGGAGTGGAACACCCTAGCCACTATCCTGGTACGATATCTATACTGTATGCTGTGATATCGTGTTAAACCCTCAGGTGGCCGCTCAGGAGGCCAGCACCCTGTCCTCCAGTGGTAACTGGACCAGCACCCTTCCCCTGCTGACCGTAGCGGTCCAGGCCACCTCCAGCCCCAGGAGGCCCCAGTACCTCCGCCAGCGGGCCGCCTGCCTGGCCCAGCTGGGCCTCCACGAGCGGGCCGTGGCTGACCTCGACACCGTGATCCAGAACCACGCCGGCGGCTCCGGAGCGTCGGAGGAGGAGGAGGATGACGAGCGGGGAGCCCGGGCGGAGGACCTCTGCAGGCGGGGCCGCAGCCTGCTGCTGAGCTCCAGAGAGGGGCCCGCTCTCGCCGACTTCTCCCGGGCCCTGGAGCTCCACCGGGGCAGGGCTGTGCGGTGCGCGGAGGCCGGGGTGGGGCGGGGGCCGCTGGCCGAGTGCTTCCTGCAGGGAGCCCTGCGGCGCTACGGGGAGCAGCAGCTCGGCGAGGCCTGGAAGCTGGTGGAGACTGGTCTGGTTCTGGACGGAGACAACGCTGATCTGCGCCGGCTCAGGGCCAGGGTGAAGCGGGAGGTGGCCGGTCCCTGTAACGTCAACTAGTGGTTATGGATACACGGAGAGGTGCAGGATGAGGCCGATTTATAGTTCTGTGTCGAATAGCCGCCGGAGAGGTGGGTTTCACCTGCGCAGTGCGGCCTAGTCGACATCGAAGTATCAGAACTCATCCTTTGCAGTTTTTTTAAGTCGCGTCTAAGTGCCTGATTCTAAAGATGTCATATTGGTGGGTGTCTATAGGACAGTGAAAACTATCCAAACTTTTGGGAATACAAGTTTTGAGTTATTACGACTGTATTTGTGTTAGACAATGACCCGTAAAACTATAGCACTACAAAACCATAGTCAAATAACGATGGACTCTTTGAACACCATGCTTTTATTTTTATTAGATTATATATATAAAATTGGGTCACAATCAAAAAAGGCTTTTCATGAAACACTTAATACATTCAAGAGGTCGGTTGGGAATAATAGTTGACCTTGTGTAAAACTAATTATGCAAATAATGCGAGTATATGATGCTGGTGGTGTTAGACGATCTTAATATGTCATCCAGTCATGCGTGTTTACATCATTTCATGTAAGACGAAAGAGGTTTTTGTAAAAGTGCCCATGTGCAGGTTCAAATGCCACTTGACACTTTCAATAGAATAAATACATGTTTTTATATCCACAAATCTATAAATAAATTAATAAAACAAAGTCACTTAAGCATAAATAGCAGTCGAGGAGGAAGTCAAAAAACCACACTGTGATTTACTACCACAAGATAGGGAGTCATTTTTAAACACTAATCTATGTATAGTGATTTTACCTCAAGACGTACACCATGAGGTTAACGTTTAGACATGTCAATAAATGGACCATTTGATTATGATCAATTTGATGATGCGTGTATTGGATGTGGGGCTGCATTCAAGTTTTCCCTATAAGCACCTCAAGATTTGTATTTCAGTGAAAAGTGGATTATGAACCAAAAGATGCACAATTATTGAAACGTTTCGTTGAGAATGAACCTGTGACACTGACGAGACAGACGTGGTAAAGTCTAAGCAGTAGAGGTAATGACTAGGCAGATATGGTAACGATTATGCAGTCATGGCAATGACTAGGTTGTCATGGTAATGACAAGGAAGTCATGGTAATGACTAGGGAGTGATGGTAAGGACTAGGCAGACATGGTAATGTATTGGGGCTCCATGTTGCCGAAGTAGGATTTCTCCCATTCGCTCATCAGATCAAAGTGCAGCGCTGAGCCACAGAAATTGCAGGAAATAGTGGTCTGGTTGTTAAGAGGAAGTCCCGCCTCCTGCCAGACTTCCACCAGCTTCTCTGTAAACACAGAAGAAAAGAAACATGTTAGAAGTGTTGAAAATGAATGAAATTTGTATTTTCAACCAATACGGTTCTAGATTCATTCATAAAACATTGTCGTCTTTTTTTAAACAGGAATGTTAATGGCATACTATTGCCATTTAACAATGACAACAATTAATTAGCAATCACCATTGTCGTAACAACAGGATGGCAGTAAGACAGCTGCTATGACTTCAGTGGGGGCCAATGTACTGCTACGTCTCAAAGACATTACGTGAATCATCCACTGCCCCTTGTTCCCATTTAACATCAACTGTCATTTATCAGAGAACAAATCAACTCCGACCACGGCAGGCGATCAGTTGGAGGAACCGTATGGGGACTCACTCACCCACAAAGTACTCCATCATGGTAGGGTTGTGATGGGGGGAGGGGGCCAGACGGAGGAGCTCCTCTCCTCGGGGGACTGTGGGGTAGTTGATGGCCTGGACGTAGATGTTGTGTTTCTCCAGCAGGGCGTCGCAGACCCTGGTGTTGAGCTCCGCGTTGCCCACCTGCAGTGGTGCACAAGACACAGTGTTGCATTCAACAGGTAAAAAAAGACTATGTTTGAGGACAGGGATGAACATTTTGTCCTATTGAGAGGTGAGAAAAGAAGACCTACCTAGCTTAGCAACTTATCTTGGCTAAGTTAGCTTAGCTCTATCTGTCAGTGATATTGCTTGATTGATTGATTGATTGATTGATTGATTTGTAACAGGACGGGAAGTTGGCACAAAAAAATGGGGCTTGCGTCAATGGAAGCAAGTGAAAGTCCTACCCAGCTTAGCAATTTAGCTTAGCCTCCTAGTTTAGCCATCTGTCTGTGATATTGCCGAGATCTTTAATGGGATGGGAAGTTGGCACTAGCTTAGTGGTAGCCCTGATAGCCCATTCATACCTAACTTAGCAACTTAGCTTAGCTAGAACTGGTTGAGATGTCAGCTAGCTTTAGCGGTAGCATCATCATCATCATCATCCCAGCCTACCTTTATGGGGATGATGTGGCTGGGGCAGTTGATGACGGGCAGACCGTTGTCCAGGAGCAGCTGCCTCATGTGCTTGACGTTCCTCTGGTGGGCACGGCGCAGGCCCTGGCCCTCGGGGCTCCGCAGCACCCGGACCGACTCCAGCGCCCCGGCCAGGACCATGGGGGGCAGCGAGGTGGTGAAAATGAAGCCCGCAGCGTAGGAGCGCACCGTGTCCACCAGGGCGGCGCTGCTGGCGATGTAGCCGCCCACGCAGCCAAAGGCCTTTCCTATAACAGGTGAGTGAAGACATGAAGAAGAACATAAACGCACGTTTCCCCATTTTAGAAGCTAGGTAAGGCAGGTGGATTTAAATAGCACTCTTCAAAACACAAAGGACATTCTGAGCGCTTTATAGATTGAAAAACACTATTGAAATGAGAAAAAAACATCATAATATTCCACTTGATGGGATAGTTCATTCATGTTTCTTCTAGTGATGTCTAGGACTGGCACCACGCAAAGTAAGTGAGAATGTTTAACAGGATTAGCGGAGTGGGGATGTGAAGGTATTGCTGAGGACAGATGGGTCCCACACAGCGCGGGGCAGTGAGGAGGAAGTCTTATCACTGCAGCCCAGACAGGGAGTAGAGGGGGGCGCACGGCAGAGCCTGCACTTATTTTTCTCCCCTGATAAGAGACGCGCTTCCACGCGCCAACTTCAGGCCAGAGTCAAGCCAAGCGACGATGATGCAATACGACAGCACCGGTTGCTGTAATTGACACTGAATGAGGCTTTGGCCAGAAGGAGAGTTTTTGTCACTGTTACGGGAGTGAAGAGCGACGAGTGCGAACTTGTTCACCTTGCTCTACCTTTATTTCTCACTGAGGTGAAAAAGTGCAGCGTTATTGTGTGTGACTAATTCTTTCCAGACATTCTGCCCTACGGGATTCATCTTAAAATAATCTTAGAAAAAAAATCATATTCAAAGAAAATTTAATTTAATTCTCCTTATACCGCAACATTTCGTTGCGCTTATGTTCATAACTGGCAGTTGTAAATTGTTACGTCCTTAAATGTGAGTCGCAGACCATTTTCTGTCACTGTTGATGTACAGTAAAGTTTTCCAAACTATAATGTGATCTAAAATGACATCTTTACGCACGAAGAACTCTTTGTAGGAATGGATGAAAGAAATGTAATCATGAAAACAATGTCAGAGGGCATTTAAAACAAACAAAAAATCGAACACAAACCAACAACGGAGCAGATCTCGCGTCCTTTCCTCCCCTGTCCTTGTCTTTAGGTTTCAGGGGTCACTCACCCAGGGTCCCTGAGACGATGTCTATCTTGTGCATGATGTTGTCCCTCTCGCCCACTCCTGCCCCGTGCGCCCCGTACAGCCCCACCGCGTGGACCTCGTCCACGAAGGTGAGAGCCCCGTAGCGGTGAGCCACGTCACACAGCTCCTCCAGGGGACAGATGGCGCCTGACAGAGTAGTTGAGGGAGGCGTTAGGAGCGCTAGGGTCACTGGTTCGATTCCCACTGGAGCACTCACGCTAAGAAATTACAATATTAGATAATAGTGTCCACCAAATGCCATACAATGTTATATAATTAAACACATTCCTTAATCTAACCTTCTGCATGTATCGAGAAGGTTGTGTATCTGTTTTTATTTAATTTAATTGCTATGCGAGTTATGTTTTAATTTAATTTAATTGAGCAATTGGGAGCATATCAAGCCTTCCAGTGTGTCTGTTGAGTAGACATGTGCCTCAGTGCACAATGTGAATCATTTACGAAGTGTGCTTCCTACTCATTACAGTACAATTACATAACCAAAAAACACAGCCCCGTTCTCTATCTGCCAAGCGCCTCTTTTCAACCTGGAAAGCAGGTCGTCCTTAACACGAAAATGCTGTCGTAGGCGAGAACTACGACTGTTGGTAGTCGCAATGTACTCTGAAAGAAATGCGCATTTTAATTAGCGGCTGTACGAGTAGAGGCAAATAGATTATTTGGATTATTTACTCTAAATGTCAGCTCAGTTAGGCAGAGTGGGTTCGAGGAAAACATTTCCGAAAGCCTGAATCCCTGAGAGCCTTTTCATGGCTTCATTGATTATGTTAATATCAACCTTTGTACTGTGGGCACCACACAATACATTAAGTCGGAATAATGGACACAAACATCCAATATTTTCAGCAAAACAATATGCAGATAATAATAATAATAACACTAGTAGTAGTAGTAGTAGTAGTAGTAGTAATAATAATAATAATAATAATAATAATAATAATACGTTCATTAAATACATCTGATTAGAGGCCTTGAGCAGATGCGTAGTTCTGCCCTAAACATCTTGGGTTATCCTGAATATGTATCAGTTTTGCTCTATTTTAAGATGGTGTCATTGTATCGTAGCTGTTACTGTAAGAATGTGGAATGTTAATAAAACTATTAACCCCAAGCCAGCTGTTAACCCCAACCACCCCCTCGGCTGGTGGTACTCACCGTCCATGGAGTGAACGGTCTCGAAGGCCACTATTTTGGGCACGCTGGGGTCGGAGCGGGCCAGCAGCTCCTCCAGGTGCTGGCTGTCGTTGTGGCCGAAGATGAAGCGTTTGGCGCCGCTGTTCCTGATGCCCTGGATCATCGAAGCGTGGTTCCCTGCGTCAGAGTAGATCTCGCAGCCTGGTGAACACACACACACACACATGCCCCACCAGGTGATACCAGCACCCGTGTCTTAATGCAGTGTTTCAATAATGCAGAGGTTCTTGACATGTGTGATCTTGAATGTGCAAAGATGTCAAATGTATAATTCAATGACGTGAGTGTATAATTATTATTATTATTATTATTATTATTATTATTATTATTGTGTTAGGTGGAGGAAGAGGAGGTTGAGGAGGATCCAAAAATAATCTCTGTTGATCGCAACCTTTAATACCTGTTGTGTATTCCTTCTGGTATAGCTTCCAGATGAATCCAGAATCCACTAAACACAGAGCACCTTGGTGGCGTGACCTCTAACCTTTGACCCCAAGGTTACGACCAGCTCTTACCGGGAAGCATCTTGGCCAGGGTGAAGAGGGTGGAGTCGTTGGCCACGAAGCAAGAGGAGAAGACCAGCGCGGCGTCCTTCTGGTGCAGCTCGGCCAGCTCTCTCTCCAGGGACACGTGGAAGTTACTGGTGCCGGAGATGTTCCTGGTTCCCCCGGCGCCCGCTCCATGCTTGTCCAGGGCCTCGCTGGTCAAACATACCATCACACACGGCTACATTACTACTGTGTCCAAGAGCAAGTGTGTCATACATGGTCTGTTCACTTGAATAGGATCGTTAAGGTGTTTGACTCCCTGAAAGGTTCTGGTGTTTAATCCCCAATGTCCGCAACCTACCTGTAGGCAACTCCTACCTGCTCATTAATGACATTTATATGAACATGTTCAACGTAAGTCACTTTGGATAAATCTGCTAAATGACTAAATAATTGCCATTTTAGTTCAATTTCCACTGGGTTATTTATCAGCGATGCTCATAAGCATTACTATACTAGTGCGTTTATCCAAAGTGACTTCCAGTTAATTCATACACAGGTCATTATGGTACAGCTTGTGGACATTGGGGAATCAAACCCAGTACCTTTTCATGCCCTAGCCAGTACTGCACTACACTATACCTTTATTCAAACTACAACATGAACGACAATGCGGAAGAAACATTTATTTATCGAGTTGAACGTGTCCCGTCACACTCGGGGACCTCGAAATCCTCGTCACCTGATTCCTTGCAGAACCTGCGGGTGTCGACTCATCCCCAGGTAGTCGTTGCTGCACCAGACCGAGACCCGGGAGCCCTCCCTCCCCGGCACCGAGTAGTCCTCGGCGAACGGGAACACCTCGCAGTCGCGGTTGACGGTCTTGAAGACGCGGTACGTGTGGTCGCTTTTCTTCTCCGCTATCTTGTCTTGGAAGAAGCGGTCGTAGTTGTAGCTGCCGCCGGCTGTGGAGATGCAGCAGAGGTTATTTTTGGTTTTATTTAAGGTACAATTCTTAAAAGTGAATATGTGTTGTATATTCCAACTTCCACAGTTGTACTGCGGAAGTTGTACTGCCGCCATTTCCCATAGATAGACCATAGATAAAATAGCAATGAAGTCATTTGGCAGATTTGGCTTATTCAGGTGCATGTCATTAAGGAGGAGGTGAGGGTTTGGGATGGTGCAGGTTGGCTGTGGTGGTGGCGTGCGGTGCATCGAGTGGACATTGAACCCAGTACCTTTCGACTCGGGGGAGTCAAACGCCTTCATTCGCCACACTATTCTGCCCGCATTCATTGCATTTTTTATCTCCTCCGTCTACATATTTGATGCGAAATGAGCACCAGGTCCTTAGGCGCTAGCACCCCCCCCCCCCCCCCCCCCCCACCCCCACACA
>OMNS01005387.1:1386-13199 GCA_900303225.1 Laemonema laureysi | reverse complement strand
GGTGATGGAAGGCTTGATGGAAGGGAGGAAGAGGAGTAGGAGGAGGAGGAGGAGGAGGAGGAGGAGGAGTAGGAGGAGGAGGCAGTCTGGTTTTTTCACAGAGGAAGAGGATCTCTCATCTATCCAAGGAGGGCTCAGAGGAACCGGAGGAAAACTAAGAGATCTAAACTCAAACAAGAGCTACGGGTCAAAAGGGTAGAATACACACATACGTTATATATAGTCATGCATAAGGAGAAAATGAATGGATTACAAAAATGCAGGTTCAACTAAAGGTCAAAGGTTGTTTAAAAACAGGTAAAGCATTAAAGCATGCACTGAGCTCATGGCATATTCACATTCAGTGTCTTGCAATAACAGGGTCAAATTGATTTGTTGATGTTCTATATGCATGATTTTTATTGACCTTGTTAACCATTGGATTAAAATATCATTAACACTGATGTCCAAAGGGTGAATTGAGTTCCACATTGCTATTATTTGAACTTCAAAGTGCATGCTAGCATTATTTTCTTGATGCTGAGATTAAGAGGCAAATGGGTATGAGTCTAACTATATTAGTTGGGTAACTTCTTTTAAACAACGACAAATCCCATGTGTAGGAAATGGGTTTTAAGGTTTCTGGAGGCCAGTTACCCAGACAGGGATCATAACAGTCCAACACTACTAGCATTTAGCGTTTAGCTAAGGCCAACAGGCTAAAACACCTCGGACTCTATTATCCCTAGCTTGGAAAATGGCCTCTTGACTACTAAAGACAGAATAACACAACAGGGAGGATTTTACAGGGAGAGGTAAGAGGTCAGCTAGATAGAGCTAAACTTTACCATCAGCCTGATCCCGGAAAACAGCGTTATCATCGGCAAAACATCTTGTGCCTGAAATGTTACCATAGTCAAATATCGGGCCCTCCAGTAAAGTCACAATATCCATCCGATTGACTTTGGTCAGCACTGCAGTTAAGGCATCCGCTGTTGAGGGGAAGAAAAACAAACGTGACCAAAGATTAAATCGTTGTTCATCTATACGACCGAAGAGAGAAAATATGGAGAAAAAAATGGACACGACACATAATGTCGTGAGATTCATCTTGGAGAATGCTAACCCTGCTATTTTATTTAGCAAAATAGCAAATATTATTGTCTTGTTTAACCTAACCAAGCACTAGACTTGTCTTTTAAGTGTCACTGGAGGATTCCTGAAACTGACGACTGAAGTAAAAGACTGTGATTCCATCCTGCTCGGCCCCAGGCAAGCGGCGGCAGAAGCAGACCTCTCGGATTCAGAAATCCTGCTGCTTATGAATATAAATCCCTCCAATGTATCGTTGTGTAATGTGCTCACAATAGATGTAATGTATTAAGAATGGACGAGGGCTGAGACATACTTTTCACTTTTAAAGTCCGAAAGAGGGACGTCATGGTAACGTCACCAAAAACTTGGGGGCTTTTGCTTCCAATGTTGTTAAGTTGACACTTTCTAATCAGCTGCAGCGAGGAAATTACTACAGATAATGATGAGATAATATGAGTGTGAATGGGAGCGCATGCGTACGAGAGAGAGAGAGAGAGAATAAAACATGGCCTTACTTGTGGCATTTTTCCCATCCCGGCTGACCCATTTCTTTAGCAGCATGAAGCTCTGTGCTGTCAGAGAGTTGGGGTTATCCAGTCTTATGTGGTTGATCTCATCCACAGTGAAATTCATCTCCCGTGCCAACTCTGCAGGTAACAAACACACAGATGCATAGATAGACTTAAAGCTATATGCAAAAAATGTACCGTACTAAATCATAAAATGATCATGATAGGTCATCAGAGATGAAGGATACATCGTAAAGTAAGTGCCGGGCCGGAACGTCTGCTTTGTTTTGGTCTGTGTGTTTACCATCCTCAGACTAACCTGGGTTGCCAGATATGAGATAAATTGGCACACAAACACAGCGTGCTGCAGCCATGGAAGCGAAGTAAAACGAACTGGATCAACTGAGATTGTAATAGATTCTACCCGACCTAAAAAGCCTCGTCCTCTTTCTCCGCGACCACAGCCGTGCTAAAACACGGGTAAATCTTAATCTTAATCTGCCACTCGGCTCGTCTTGTGCTCGTGTTCGTTCAGAAGAAAATGGTATCACGTAAAACATATAAGCGTGAGGTAAATACTCCACATATTGTATGAAACTCTCCATTGTCTCTATTGTAGTCACATGAAGCGCTGCGAAAAGAATCCCTTGGCCTGTAGATGGCGCTGGCGATCAATCGGTGAGTTGTGTTTGCTCGGGAGCCGGGGTCGTGCGCCAAATGTAAAATGGAGAAGAGACAGAGGAGGCGGACAGAGAGCACTGCAGCACATTGCCTGACCTGTCCAGCTGAGACCCAGGTGATCAGCGACGATGGCCATCCGCAGGTCCGTTCGCTCGCACGGGCTTTGGGGACCTGGAGTGTGGGGAGAAGACAGTAGTTTAGATATAGAGCCCCGTTTCACTCTCTCGCTAAAGAGGCTAATATATATATATATATGTATGTATATATATATGTATGTAAAAGAGAAAAGCATGTATTAAACTGATGTTTTATTTTCCTTTTCTGGCCACTTGTGTTTGTATTTTGGATTTTATTCAAATGCGTTCAATAAATTTGTCGTCATGTGTTTACACATTTAGGAGTATGCAGATCCTCTTTGGAGACGTGGATGAATTGAATGTAGAAATACCGTCTATATTACAAATTGCTTTGGAAAAACACTCCAAGTGGCAAGAAAAAGAATTGGTATCACTAGACACATGAGGACTAGAATGTGTTAATAGGGCAAGTGGTTCGTTGTTTATCTATATTCTATGCAGGCAGTAACTGTAAAAAGAAACACACAAAACAAATGCAGAACATGACTCTGAACAATAGACTCATGTAGTTCTTGAAGACTACAGTGGTGGACTTTACAGTACACTGCTACGTAACATGCGGACAGCCTCTTGTGTGTTGTTCACTAACACATATTAGTACGTGACAATTGACATCATGGGATAGAACAAAATTATATATATATATATTTTTTTTTTAGGTAGCCACCCCGCACAGACAGACGGACAGACTTGGGAGTCAGACAACAGACTGGCTTTGCCAGGGAACCAGTCGCTATTACTGGCATGCTTACTCTACTGGGAGATTGAAAAAGTTTTGGGAGGGGGTAGGAAACAGAGAATCTAAGGACAGTACAGTACACAGTACACAGTACAGAAATGACAAAAAAAAAATGAAATTTTAAATGACATCTACTGTTTGAGAGAATAATAATATAAACACGCCACAGGCATTCCAGTCAATCCATCATTTAAACGATCACAACGATGTCATGCAACTAAGAGTGAAATATATCAAATATATATGTAAATATAGATGTATTTTAAACATAGTGTGAAAGTTTTACAAACTAGGCTTGATCTCCGCGACGGGGGGCGCTCGAGACCCCGTGAGTCCCTGACTGCCCTCCTTCCCATCAGTCCGCCTACTCCTTCTGCTCCTCTCACTGCCGGAGGCCCTGTCCGTCGCTGCCGCCTTTGCCCTAACGGACGCGGCCCCGGCCTCAGCCCTCGAACCTCTACCAGACCTGGATGAGCGGGAGGGCTGGGAGGGCTGGGAGGGCTGGGAGGCATCCGACAGAGAGGTGCTCCGGGAGGTGCTGTCTTGCTCCGACTGTTCTGTCTGCGTCTTTTTCTCCTCGTCTGACAGCCAGTCCATCAGCTTTTGGGTCTCCCCGCTAATCCCCTTAAAGTACTCAATGGTGCGCTTACAAACCTCACTAGGGTTCTCCAGTCTGTCCTGTCTACCTGCCACCTGCTCTCTGTTGACCTGATGCTTGTCCTTCAGCGGCAGTCTCGAGGGCAATTGTATGGCTCCCCTCTCTGTGGCTAAGGCCCTTGTGGGCTGAGAGGTGACCTGAGCTGACGTGAGGGAGCATGCGGCGCTGCTCTTTCTCACACCCTTGATTGGTATCCTAGACCTGGGCTCTACTTTGGCGACCGCCGGCTCAGCTCGCTTCCTGACCTCAGCCTTCACCACTTGTTTTGGCTTCTGCTTGCCTATGGCTGTCCCCTGCGTGTGGAATGACCACCCTGACGCCTTCACCGGGAGCCTCGATTTTGGCTGTTTTGCTTCGCTTTCCTTCACTGCTTGACACTTACTCTCCTCTGTCTGACTGCAACTGCTCTTTTCCGCTGTCTCTGAGTAGCATAGGGCTTCTATCCTGCTGGCCTTTTGCAGTGTGGGCTGAGAGGATGACTGCAAGTTAAACACTACGCTGCCACATTGAATGTAGTTGGCCTGAACACTGGAGGACTCTAAGTTATTGTTGTTGTTGCTGTTCTCAGCGGGGTAATCCTGTCTCTCTGCCTTGGTCTCAGTGTATCCACTAGGCTGGCCCTCTGCTTTGTGACCCTCTAGACTAATGTACTCTGGCACTACTTGACCCTCTGCCACGGCAGCTTTACCATCGGGGGGATCCCCTGAGTCTTTTTTCACAGTTATGGACGCCGCTATGCCCATTTTAATTGGGGTGCGTAATTTGGAATCGACCTTAGAGGCTGTAATCGTGCACGACGAGGGAGGTTCGGCTACACCTTCACCGCTGGGGGCATCTGTGCCGGTACAGCCAGTGCTAGTGCCATCGGCAGTCTGTGCAGGGCTGCATTTTGCGGCTGTCGCTGCTGGCGTTGTTGGTATAGTGCTGCTGTCTGTGGTCGTGTCTATAACCTTCCCCTCTACTGTGCCCCTCTCCCCTGTTGTGGATTGAGAGGAAACCACCCCCAGGATCTGGCCCCCTCTCCCCTTGTCCCCTGTTTTAGGGTCAGAGGAATGCTCACCAATCTGGAAAAACTGTAGCCTCTCCTCAACAAAGTCCCGCTTGCTCATGTCAATAGCACCACTGCGCGTCATCTCAAACATCTTCCCCTCGTGGAAGGGGAAGGGGTTTGGCTCGCTAGTCGGCGTGCTCTCATCAGTCGGAGTTCGAGCGGGCGTCGTGTCTGGTGTGGTGGCCTGAGACTTGTCTTCCACTGATAAACCAAAGGGCTTGGGGTCTTCCTCTTTTGCTTTGGAATCAAACACTCCATCACTGTCACTCCCTTTGGTTGACCAGGGATCAAAGTCAAGGCCCTTTGTGGCAACAGTTTTAAAGGTGGAGTTCAGTTCTTCTTCAAGCTGGTAGCCAAAATAATTTTCTCCAAAGCTCGGCCTGTCTGGGTGTCTTCCCTCAAGGGTGTAATCGGGTTCCTCGCCATCGCTTTTCACTGACGTGCTGGCTTTTGCTTTTCCATTATCTCCTCCTTCTTCGCATTTCTCTTCCTCTATGACCTCAAGCTTGGACTGACTAAAAGAGCGGTCAGTTGTTTTGCAGTCCATCGATAAACTCGATGTTTTGGGATCCTCACTCAATCCATCGTCCTCATCCTGAAGGTCATACCCATCTAAAGAGTCTATCTCAGTGGCATCAGTGTCATGGGAGAACTCAGCAGTGGTTGCCATAGAGCAGTCAGTGATGGACTGGTCATTGCCATTTGACTCAAAGTCTAGCTCCTCTCCTTTTACAACGCCGTTGACGTCTTTATTATTATTGTTCCCATTTTTCTCAGCCTTTTTGGGTTTGAGACGTTTGTCTCCCTCCTCTTTCATCTTAAAGGTGTACTTTTTGAGGGGAATTGGGTGAAACACAGACTCGTCATCACTGGAGTCACTGTCATCAGCTCCAGGGGGAACAGGCGAGGGAGGTTGGACCCTGATAATAGGCTCGGCAAGGAGGTGCCTATCATGTTCCTCTTGGAGATTCACCTCCATCATCTCCGTCTCTGCCTCGGAGGAGGCACAAGATCCCTTCTTTTGAGGGTCAGACTGCTCTGCTTCTATAGGAGGAGGAGGAGGAAACTCAATGTAAGCTACTCTCTTCTCTGACTTTGACTTTTGCCTCCCTGCATCTTGTTTTTTAAGGGCAGTTTCAGAGGGAGATGGCTTGTTTTTTTCAGTACGTGGCTCCTTGTAGATGAAGGTCTTTGCTTCCTCTTCCTCAGATTCCTCTGGGGCAGAGCTTGGCATACCGGGCATAGTGCCTATCACACAGTCTTCCGAGCTGGGGGTTTCAAGGGTGATGGGACTCTTTACAGAGCTGTCCACCACAAAAGTTGTTACCTGCTCTAGAGTGTCCTCTGGGCTACCTTGAGATGTTGGCTGCTTTTGCTTGACAGAATAAAAAGCACCCCTAGTCTCATGCACTGTCCTACTTTCATGACTTACAATCTTTTTGTATGTACTAAGCTGCCCTGTGGCTGTTTCTTTCTCATATTGTTTTCCGACCTGGATGCTAACATAGACTGGTAAAGGTTTAATATCTTTAAATCCCTCTGTGACAACAACAGGAGTTACATTAGCCAAATACTCTATCTGGTCACTATCGACACCATTACACACTACATTTGACTGGTTAAAATCAAATGAATCAGTAGATTTTCTTACTGGTAATCCACTGGGTGATTTAATGGTTTCAGGGCCACTTTGCATCCGATTTCTAGCTAAAGTAGGTATGTGAGACCCAACAGAAGTACTTGATTTAACAGTAGATTGGCAATTCTCTGAGAATTCGGAGGGTATTTTAACAGGAATTTGTGATTCCGAGTTTTTTTTTAGACCGCCATTACTATTTGGGTTGTCCCGCACTACAAGTTCTGTGTAGATAATTTTCTTTGTGGTCTCCTGTCTATGTGAGTCACTATTATTGCCATCTTTTATGACATCATGAATCATGGCACTAGATAATTTTGGTGATTGGGGTTTATAGTTCCCATTTCCACGGTTTTCCCATGTTTTGAATAAGTTTTCTGGTTCATTTCCACTAGAGTCATGTTTGGGAGAGTTGGACTCAACAGCTAGACCTTTTCTTTGGATCCCTGGACTATCTGGTGCTTTAGGAACATTGGGACCAGTAAAAACCTGATATACAGGCAGCTTACTTTCCTGGAGCTTTCTGATTGGAGGATTTGAATTTGGTCCCCGTTGCGGAGACTTGTCTTGCTTCTGAGCCTCCTGTTCAAACTTGAGCCTCACTGCACTAACTTTGGAAGATGACATTTGAAAAGGTTTGGGGGATTCACCTGTGTTGCCCTGTGGCATTACATCACCCTGTTTCCTTTTGTCTGAATCAGTATACTGTAAAAGAACTCTCCTCTCCGGGCTGCTGGGTAAGCTGGCACATTTTCTATCACTGGAGGTGAATCTCTCTCTAAGCCTTTCTCTACTCCATTCTTCCCCACTGCCTCCATTCCTGTAACCTGACCTCTCAGGACTGCTATGTGTGGAGCTAGGCCCGGATCGTGTTTCCCTGAAGTCTGATCTACGAGACTTCTTTTCTGGAGATGAAAGCTCATCGTTGAGCTTTTCTGTTTTATCACGGAAAAATTGAGACACTTCACTGAGTTTCTCCTCTGCCTCTTTCACAGTCCTGTCAACTCTGTCTTCATACATGATTTGCTCTCTGTTTTTATGTTGTGTGTCATCTGACACTCGCATCCAAACAGAGTGCTTTGGGCTACCAGGCTCAGAAGAATACTGCAAAAGTGTCAGTTTGTCAAAGTTGTCTTCAACATTGGCCATTCTACCAGATTTGTCAAACACATTCCTCGATGACCTGAAGACATACTCTGTTCTTGGACTACTCGATCGACCTTCTGAATTATTGCTTCGATCTGGTGAGTGAAAGTGAGACCTATCTCTGAGGTATTCTTCGGTGTCAGAATGAGATTGGTCAAGTTTCTCAGAGAGGAGCATTTTTTCGGCAAAGTTATATGATCCTCCTCTAAGCTCTGACGACTCATCCTCATTGTATTCTACTGACTGCTGGCTAAGTAGCCTCAAGGTTTTGTATGAGTCATCTGCGATGAGCTGTGCTGAACTAGGGCGACTGTCTTCCTCCTGTGACATTGGCGTGTTTACTCTTGAGGAATCAAAGTATGCTGGAGGTGATTCCTCAGCCTCATCTTGCTGCCTGTTTCCAGAATAGTAGTGCATTTCTTTCTCTGGGTGGTTTTTAGTCTCTCTGATGAAGACCTCGGTGGGTTCAGTTTTATTGTTGCCTTTCTCGATGTGAACTTCGATAATTCTTTCGACCTTAGGTTTAGAGTTAATGGCTTCGAGTACTCTATGTGATGCTTCCTCATTACCAGCTTTATGCTCAAAAAGTCCAGCAAGTTCTCGAGAAGGGTCCCTACCTGACTGGAATGCTTTCATGATTTCATGAACAGACATGGTTTCCTCACACCTCTCTGATGCTGCCTCTTTGCTTGGAGGTTTATGGTATACCATCCTGGTCGTGGTTGTGATATGAGTTTCCTCTTTCACTCGCATTCCTTTTCCCATGGGATCCTCCTCTGGGCTGATTTTCATTGTGTAGCCCTTGCTCTGATCTGGCATTGATGCACTTTTATTTGGATGCCCTTTGGCTTCAGAATCAATGTACCTGACATTATGGGGATCATCCATCGCAGACGAATTATTATCTTCTGGGGACTCATAACTCCTGATAACATGAACAACCTCAGTTCTGGTTTCTGTGATAACTGGAGGAATAGGAATGTCCTGAAAAAGGGCTTTTGGGCCCATTCCCTCTGCACTTGGAGGTGCTGAGGGAGTCCTTTCACTCCTTGTCTCAAAGCCACTGTCTGAAAGTGGACTTTTGTCTTGTTCATGTGATATATCTTCGGGAGATTCCAGAACTGTGTCAGCTCCAAAAAGCACATCTGCAAGCTTGCTAAGTTCTTTTTCTGAAGCAGAGGAGCGCATGTTTGCTGGAGGCATTTTCAGTTTGTGCTCCTGAACTGCCATTGCAGGCTTTAGGACCCGTTTCTGCTTCTCCTCTCCTTCCCTCTTGCCCTCATCTCCTTTACGCTTTGATTCCGGTGTTTTGGAGAAAGAGTTGCTACCAACATCATGAGCTAGGTAGTCAACCACTTTCGCTAGATTGAAATCCCTGTCTGGTATAGTCTTTGTTTTGATTTGAGGGACTACAGTCTCATATCTCGGGGGATAGCTCCAGTTGCTTGCTGGTTGCTCAACAGGTACCTTTGCATAATGCATGTCATCCAAGGAACTCCTTGGCCTACCATCTTTGACTGTATCTTTTGTCAAGATCTCACTTACTTTGACCAAATCTTCCTTTACTTTCTCTACTATCCTATATGGCTCCTCGTCCTCTACCTTAGCCTCCTTTTGAGAATTTGTTTGAAATCCTTTTGTTGATTTAGAAGTAGGCTCTGTTTGCAAGATGGCTGACATCCGTATTAAGTCTTCTTTCATTTCAGCTACATCCTTCAGAATCTCTTGGCTAGAAGATAGCGTTGATGAGGCTGTTGATTTGAGGACGGCTGGTGGTATACCGAGAGAGGATTTAACAGGTGAAAGAGTTTTGGCGAAGGTTGACTGCATTTGAGAGTTACTTCCCTCAGCAGAACCTGCCTTACGAGGTGAGAGTAGGGCAGCGGCTGACCTTGAAACCTCAGGGAGCTTTTTAAACTGGGGCTCTGGCAGCACATTTATGACTGAATATACTGGCACAGTCATGGTGCTGGATGTTACAGCAGTGGTCGAGGTAGGAGGGGATCTTAGAGAAGCATACAGGGAACTTGAGGACCTAATCGACTGATATGAGGAAGACGCAGAGGAGGACATAGACTTCAATGTGCCGTAGCCTGCAGAGCAAGAGTTAAATGTCTTTTCAACCTCATCAAAGGCTGCATTGACGCTTGTTGTTGCTGCATTGGTGGTTGCTTGTATCCTCTCCTGAAGACTGCTGGCGAGATGGGAGGTAGGGGAAGAGGAACGATAGTGATTGGGGGACACTGTTCCGTTGATCAAAGCGGCTGCACTAGGAGGGTTATTAGTTTTAAGTGGCGAGGAAAGACAGGAGAACAGGTTTCTTGTAGGACCTGATGCATCTGCAGGGGAACGAACAGAGGAAAGTCCAGGAACAGTTTTAATGGGAGACGATGATGATACTGAGGCACCAGAGCCCATCACAGACTTGTATGGCAGGGATGGACTGTACATGTTATAGGAGGACTTAGGAGAGCCTGGTGGTGTCATAGCTAAGCATGACCTATCAAGAGGAGAACTTCCTCCTCCAGTGGTAACAGGGGAGGTCCTTGCAGACATTGCTGCCAATCCTTTCACAGAAACAGGGTCTGGGGCACTTTTTCCTGGGGAGGCCAGTAGATTTGAGGAGACTGGTACTGGGTATTGGGTCTGTTGCACAACAGTCTTTATTGGAGAAGAAATTGTTCTATAGGAACGGATGGGGGAGGCCATGTCACTAGCTGACTTGACAGAGGAAGCTGGGGATCCAGGGATGTTTGTCTTGATGGGGGAGGCAGAGGTGATGGACCAGACAGATTTCAGTGGAGAGGCAGAGGGCGTGTTGGAAGATGAACTGGAGAGGGAGCCAAACCCAGTCTTGGCTTGGCTAGGGACGGCGACAGGAACAGCCGACCACGCCTGATAAGATCTCGTTGAAAAGACAGGTTTGTAAGGGTAGCTAGAAGGCTGTGTTCTCGGCGTGCTTCGATCAGTTGTTTCTTGAACAAATAAGTTAAATCAAAAGTAATAAAAATTGTAACATAAAATTGAACGAAAAATAATTTGAAATAAAACATAAAAACCAGAAAGAGAAATTTGAGTGAGTCAGTAACAGAATTGATTGAATAAAGTAGCAGAATAGCTTAAGCTATTTATGTGAATTTATATCAACAAATGGTTGTCTATTAAAGATTAAGTATATTAAGTCTAGTAAATAAGTCTATTCAACAAATGAGTGTCTAAAATCAGTGATATATGACAGAAAACTGGATAAACAATGGTGTATGTGCAGCAACAAAAATGCTTGACATGAAGGTGGAGAGAATGACATGATCACCAAAATAATGACACAAATATTCCAATGAATTTTGATGCAATCGTACTTGCCTATTTGCCATAGTGCCTTTTACTGTACAATTTTGCTCGGAAACTGTTGTGTCAACTCTAGTATTATATGCCAGGAATGACCCCACAAGTGTAAACTCGCTGATAAAGGCAAACTTCACGTTATTTGTTTGGTCATAAATTCAAATATTAGGTTGCACTTTACAAGGAAGGTACATTTAGCCATATCTTAAATTGTGTTAAACTCATATGTAATGGGTTTTCAATCAATATTTGTTATATCAGGCCCCTCAGCCAACTAATGGTATAAATCAATAACTATTGTTAATACTTTTGTTAAACGCACAAGATAAAAAAAACAATGTATTCAATTGTATTCATACAATAAACAAATATGGTAATATCATATCCAATAAGAATAACCTTTTGAAATAGCATATGTGAAATAGCATTTCACAGTAGGATATCAAGGAGTCAGCTAAATGTAAAGTGCAACCCAGTAGCACAGCAACTTCAAATAATCATGAAGCCATTAGTGAAATGGCCACTCAAAGAATGAAAAAACACCCCAAAATGTTTTTATTTAACATGAGTTGAGAACATGTATTTTTTTTTTGTTGGTCAACTGATGAATGAACAAATGGAAGTTCCCCAAAGAAGAACAGCAACAATTCAGCCACAATAGACAGTTGGACAAAATGAAGAGGTTGGGCAAAGGAAAACACAGAGTAGACCATGCAAATGTGTCAGTGAGTGGTGTCTCATAATGTGAGAGGTGACAGGGATGGGATGGGTGATTGTCTATTATGCTCTGTCAGTTGAATATATATATATATCTATATATATATACTTATAAATATA
>OMNS01005332.1:3700-21528 GCA_900303225.1 Laemonema laureysi | reverse complement strand
ACTTTAGATGATAAAGGACTACACATTTACACACAGGATGTAAATATAACTATAAACTGGTTCACTCCTTGCACAGCACTAAATTTAACTGTGCTCTTATTGCATCGAAATGGAGCCCGATAACAGGTGTTACAAAAATAATCCATACATCCAAGATTTACAAAAGGTACAGGTTACATTTTATTGAACACTGTGTGGAAGACATGTAAATATTACAGATAGGTCTACTAGTGTTGAGAAAGGATGAAATAAATACAAACAATACTTGAAATCCCATAGGGATATATAAAACAGTTCTTAAAAGTCTCCATTTAGCAAAAAAAAAAAAAAAAAACTTCAGTACTAAGCATCATAAATACAAACATGTTTCTAAAATCTATGCCCTAAAGATTACCTGGTTATTATACCTAACATACATACTTAAAATCATCCAAGACATATATTTGATAAGTACAAAATAGTCAATTTCCTGTTTAACTGGGACCACTTTTGAATAGTTGGAAATCTGATGCACTATCAACAAACCATTCTGCAGCATGTTTACTTTCTCGAATCCTGAGTGAGAGGTTGAAAATAAAGCCCAGGCTACGATCCACTACAAAACCACTTCTTTATGATAACTATGGGTCTCATATCTTGTAGCTGCTTGAGTAAAAGGTCAGCACCATCTGAAAACGTTTTATCCACTACAATCTTAACATTGTTCGCCGATTTGAGATTAAGGGGATTTCTGAAGTCAACTAGATTTGCACAGTCGCTAAATTCATCTGGAAATTTACCCCTTTGAGCTGATTTTTGTCTGATAGTGTGTTGCCTTTTGGCTGGCAGTTCAACACCCGCTCTATCGCTCAGTTTCCGTTTGGAAGCTTGGGTTGACTCTGAGGTTTCTAAAAACTTCAAGAAGGAATCTTCAAGTTCTAAAGGCTTATATGATCCGGGCAGAAGACCCTCGTCACACTGTTCCTCTTGAGCCGAGGGAGTACCAGGATTTGAGTTCTCTCTGGAACTGCTAACAGTCAAACGGTTTCTGAGGGTCTGCATCCTCTCTGAGCAAGCTGGTGTTGGATGTGCAGGCTTTCTAGGACGGCCCTTCTTATTCCCCTCTGCCACTGTGAAAGCTTGAGATTCTGAACTCTCGTCGGTGGACAATTTGTCATAATCTGAGCTAACCTGGGCTATTCTATCCTCAGTGTTCGGGCCATTGGGTTTTGCGTCTTCCGTTTCACTCTCTTCGGCCTCACTCACTTCAGAAGAGGAGCTTGTGGACATGCCTTCTGATTTGTTCGCATCTTTGAACCTGGAACGGGAATACTTTTTGCAGAATATAAACTGGCTCCTATGATCTTCGATGTACCTCTCTGTGAGGCCATGAGTGGTGTAATGTTTGAATATGCTCCTCTCGGCCCTCTCCACCGTGTCACAGCCAATTATCATGCATGGGTACTGCAAGGAGGACTTCTTGGTGCACAGGGCGGACGCCTCCTCGTGGGATTTGAGTGCAGGTTTTCCAAAACTGCTCCAATGATCCATAGACTTGACCTCTTTCTTTTTGATGTTCTTCTTTTTTATTTTGTATTTGCTTTCGAAATTTTCTTTCCCGTTGCTGCCCTGGCCAAATAAGCCTACCGATTTAGTCCTCCTACCGTCACTACTTTTAGGATCGTAGACATAATCATGCTTTTTTATCAGATGTCGCAGGAGGTTTGATTTTGTAGTGTAGACACAGTCACATCCGTCATACTCGCACTTAAATGTTGTGTCCACCGTCCCACTCTCGGAGATCGCGATTTCTTTGTGGAAATTTTTTATGTGTTCAATGTACTTGTCCACAGACTCAAAGGGCAGAGAGCACTCCTCCCTATCACATTTAAACGGCCCAACGTTCATGCTGGACATCATAGCAGTGGCTTTATCACGCGTGAACTTGTGAAGTAAAAGGTAATGCTGCACTAACTTGGTGATTCCCATGAACACTCTGGAACAGTCTTTGACTTGACACCTGACCTCATCGTCTTTTACGATGCTCTCTTGCCCACTTATTATACTCATCTTTTCAGTGTCACCTTCCGCTCTGGTCGGGGGCAGGGATGCCTGATGCATAGCCCTGTAATGGAGGATAAGGTTTTGCTGAATGGTGAACGCGGCACTGCATCCTTCATGAACACAGCGATATGGTCTATAAGGGCTGAAGGCGTTGTCTGGGTCACCCATCTTGAGCCCCAACTTTTTCTGTGGCTTCTCTCTCTTGTGGTGCTCATCTTTTGTGGGTGAGGTTTTTGAACCACTTGGTTTGTCTGACGGAACAAGGTGATCCGACACTATGCTCACCTCCCCAAGCTTCTCGTTCAATTCTGGAAGCAGGTTTGCTGGAGCCTCTCCAGGCTCCTCTTGAGCAGGATCAGGCATTGATGATGAGCTCATCTCACAGTTCTGCCCGTCACTCAAATAGTGATGAGGTGATGGCAACTTTGTAACAGTTGATATTTCACTGGCAATACCTTCTTCTGCAGAATCATATGCAATAGTGACCATCATGGGATTGTCGTCATGGTCTGTCTGAGTTTCAATTGCAATATCAAGTGGCTCCTGTTTAATGCCAGGTATGGGTAGTGAAGATCTTGTCGTACGATTCAAATTTGCCTCAGTGGCTGTACGGCTGCTATAGCTATCTTCTTTGGCTAGTCTGAATACACGCCTATTACGCGCACTGAATTTTAGCTTCAGCATCTCGGGCTTTGTTAAGCGATGAACTTTCTCATAATGGATTCTCAAGCCTGTAGTTCTGGTGAATGTTTTAGGGCAAATCTGACAGGGGTATGGAGAAAACTTCACTGGAGTCCTTTTCAGTTCTTCGATCATATCATTAGTGTAATCGTGCATTTTAGATAAGTGTTTGAATAATGCCTCTTTAGTCATGAATGAATATTCACAATCATCCTGATCACACTTAAAAGGTTTGGGTAACTTCTCCCGGGACTTTTCCTCACGTTTTTCTTTTGGAGCCTTATTTTTTTCACTGTCCTCACAAATGGCAACATGTTGCGCTAAGGAATTATTTTCCATTTTCAGCTTCTCTTGCGCAGCCTCAATCAAATCCAACCTTTGAAAGGCCTTGGAAATTTCCATTAAGTGATCCTCACTGCGGGGCACAGCCTGGGATGCGTCAGCAGGCTCTGGCGCCTTCTCTTTCTGATCACTATTTGTTTGACTGGGCTGTTGCTCTGTGGAAGCCGAAGGGAGTGGATCGGACGTGGAGGAGGAGTCTATCATCGGATTTTGGGGCTCCGTTTTAATCACTTGAGGTGCTGTCAAAGTGGTCAAGCTACAGCCGTCCTGCGGGAACTCTCCGTTTGTCATGTTGAATATTGCTCCATTAGTATCGGGGACGTGAGGGTCATTGAGAAAATCTAGGAATGACGTGGGCAGGTCAGCCGTGAGATCGATTTCGTCCAACGGCTTGCACTGCGACCGTTTCGAGAGATGGCCTCCGAGTGACTTGGTGCTTGTGAACTCTCGGAAGCACCTCCTGCAGATGACTTTACCGTCCTTTATTATCGCGGGCCATTTGGTTCTTTTGCTTAATCTGTTGCGTTTCCCTTTCGGCGCGTCAGCATCACTGCTCTTGTCGTCCAAGGGATTAGCCTCACAGTCCACAGTGCTCAAGTCTTCCTCAAACGGGATGTCTGTGGTAATGACACTTTGTGGACTGAGCATAGCCTCGACAGAGCTGTCAATCGGATCAAAACCAGGTGTCTCAGCCTCGGGTGTCGTGGCCTTGGGGATGACAGTGGTGGCTTTCAGTACGCCTTGGGTCTCTGGGATGTCTGGCTGACATTTCACTGGGATGTCTGCTGTTATTTTTGGAGGCAGACTGGGTGCTGCATTCTGATCATATGGAGTGTGGTAAGTTCCATCTGGAAGGTTTTCAACTGTTGAAATGCTATTGTTGTGACCCGTCTGGCTTGTCATATTGGAATCTGTTTTTCTTACATTGTCACTGTCCACACTGACATCTGGCGGCAATAATCCATATTGTTGTCCACCATTGTGTATTTGGGCCCCATTGTCAAGCATAAGTGAGCTAGAGACATACTGAGACATCAATGTTGAATCTGAAGTAACAAGTGACATTGCGCCAGTGTGTGTAGCTACCAGTGAATGGTCTCTTTCAGTTGGGAGAGGGGTTGTGGTTTGATAGGGATCCGGTTGCCACTGAGGGTAACTCCTGGAGGGATATTCAGCCACGTTAAATACATCAGGAAAACAGTTATTCATAGGAGATGAAGGCCAATCCTGGGATACTTCTGAATTCATTAGTCCAGCAGAATTGCCTGGGCTTCCCCATGCTGGGTATAGGGTGGGATTCACCATTGGAGTGATAGGCACTGGGTCCACTGAGCCAGGGTAACAGGGGGCAGGTGAGCTTGAACATCCCATGGGATAATCCATCTGCTGCATCCCAGGTTTGTTGCATAGTGGTGGTATCTGGGGATTGGGGGATCTGTGTGACTGACTAGGGGATGCCGTTTCCATGTTGGATATTTTCTTTGCAGCTATTTTTACCACTTTGTTGTATTTCTTGGCTAGTTTCCAATCTTCAAATATTTCAGGGTGTTGTTTCTTCACATGCCGCGAGAGACTTTTATTTGTGCTGTATGCACGTGTACAGTCCTTAAATGGGCAGCAATGCATGTTCTCTTCATTGCCAGTTGCAGCTGGCATGCTAGAGGGATAGCCTTGTGAGGAGCATGGGTTTTCAGCTTTTATCTGAGATGGGGAAAGAATCTGAGGCGGCACTTTCGGAAAGACATGAGTAACTCCATTATCAGTGCCTTCTCTCAACGGACCATCTGCATGGTTTACTGTGCAAGGGACAGGGTACACTGGTTGATTCTCCACGTGTTCTGTGGTAGGATGCTGAGGCGGAACTTCTGCGGGTGGCACTTTCGCGTCAACTGTTGCTGGAACAGGATTTGTCAGTGGAGTGTAGCATTTCTCTGGTTCCTTTGCCTCTAAACTCTGATTCTCATTCCCCACGGAATTGAGCATGCTTTCGATTGAGTGTTTCACCCTCACAGGAATAGGCTCCTTGAGGCTGAGGGGAGATTTGGGGGGGGATGTGCTTGCCATTGCCACGTCCTTCATATATGCCTCTGTGTCGATGCGTTCGAGGCGGACAAAAGCAGAACACTTATCTTCCTTTTTGGGGGTGCCCTGGGGTATAGGTTCAATGTTGGGGGGGGGCTGAAGGTTTTCGTTTGAAGGGGGAGGATTGTTCACCGCATCATGTGTATCATGATTCTCTTGGTGAGCCAGGCATTGGGGCTGTGAATAAACCTTTCCGCAGTTAACCATCTGGCTGGTGTATGTAAGGTAATGCTGGGCCTCATGATCATATAACAAATAGGCCTCATTAAAAATCTGCCCACAATTGGGGAACATACACCGAGCCTGAAATTCTGGATGTGTTTTTCTATGCATGAGCAGCTCAGAATTGGAGTTAAAACTAGCTTTGCAGTCAAGCTGTATGCAGATGTACGGTTTGATGCCACAGTGCATTTGCAAATGATCATTGAGATGTTTAACGTTAACAAATTGTCGCCTGCAATACTGGCACACCACTTTCTGCTTCTGTATCTCCAGGAAACGTATAGCTTCTGCATCATCCTTGTGGCATCGTACATGAGCCATGAGATTACGGAAAAACTTGAAAGCCTTTGAACAATTCTGAACTGGACAGAAACAATCCTGGCTTAGCTGTGTTTCTGATGTCCCTTGCTCTTGGTTTACGAGGCTGGTGGAATTTACTTGTGTGTCAATACTGGTATAGTTGCCGTTTGAGGGTTCGACTTTGACTGGGCTGATGCTGGGTTTTACAGCAACTTTTACATTTTTCGACGGGCTTTTAGCAGACTGAACTGGTTTGCCAACCTTCCTAGCAGCTTTCATTGCAGCTAACCTCTCTTTGCACGATTGCTTTACATGGGAAGCAACATGTGGCTCCAAAACTTCCCTGCTTTCAAAACTATCAGCACAAATCGGGCACAGATACATACCGTCTTTAAAATGCTTCTGAGCGTGGCGCACAATGCGGTGACCTAAAAACTCCTTGTCGCATAAAACACAGTACTGCATGTATGCTCGCCAATTTCGAAATCGAGCAGAGACAAACCCTTGCTCCCTAAGTTTTTTAGCCTCTCTATTCTTTTCTCTTTCATCCGTAATTTCATTCAGTTCATTTGTAGTGTTCAACAAAAAGTCCTCAAGGTCCTTGTACTCAGGGACCTTGGCCAGCGCGCTTTCCTCCTCTTGTTCCTCAGCATCGTTTAGCGTGTCTATAGAAGACACAATAGCCGCTTCTTCGCCCATCAATGCCAAGCAGTTGCGCTTCAATGTTCTCCAGTCCCAGAACTCTGGATCAAAAGGCCACTGTGTCTTCAAAGCCAGCAGTAACTCACAGCGTAAAGAATTAGGTACTGGCAGGTTCCCCTCCTCCTCGGGCTTTTGGTCCGGTTCGTTGTACAGGGACTCCACGGAGTAGTAGGAGTCTACGGTAGGCTGAAGGAGGAATTCAGTCAGCTGGCAAGCGCGCTTTACCTCGAGATCATTTGGCAAGAGGCAGTAAATAGTTTTGCAGATGGTAGACTTGCTGTCCTTATGGTCACTAGTTGTCATTTTAACGGCCTGAATGCACATTTCGACACACACCGGAAGACCCACCTCTCCAACCTGATGGTGAAAAACACAAAATAAAAAACAACATTAGTCAGCTCCTTTGGAAAATATAAATGCAGACCATACCACAGTCAACATCTTACTGAAATGCAAATGCAAAATGGTGCGATCAACGATCACATTGTATTTTGTTTGGGTGACATT
The DNA here is from genome assembly GCA_900303225.1 of Laemonema laureysi. NCBI lineage: Eukaryota > Metazoa > Chordata > Actinopteri > Gadiformes > Moridae > Laemonema > Laemonema laureysi. The sequence continues at coordinate 14,649 of OMNS01005332.1, read as the reverse complement.
TTTATCTTTTACCTCATTTTGGATTACTTTGATGAAGAACAGAATGTGACAGACACTTCTGCACAGCAGTGCCATCTTTTTGCTCTGCTCCAAAAAGACATCAGCCGAGGACTCCAGCCGGATCAGTAGCTTACTCCAGAACAGTGTGAGTTCCCTGGAAGGGGACATCAGAGTAACACCAGTGGAAATATTAGCATAGACAATAAACTCAGTTGGATCAAACATTGTCAGAAACATATGCATAACACTTATGCACACAGTCAACAGAAATACTTAAGCTATGGTTTGGGTGGGAGGGAACTTCATCATCCACTTCAAAATAGACATGACAATGAGTGTGTCGCTGAAAAGTGTAGAGCTCAAAAACCCTTGTTGGAAACACACCAGGCACAATAAACCTCTTCTTGGAGAAGCTGCCGCTTGAGGAAGGCAGTGCATAAACACAGGGCTCCCTTCTCATCCCCCTCCGACTCCAGGTTACAGATCATGTCAAGAGCATCTTTACAGTCTATGGATGTGATCTGTGATGGAAAATGAGATAAACGTTATTCACCCCAGAGGGGACATTTGGCTGTCAGAGCAGCAGAATTACAGGACAGTAAAATAATTAAAATGCATGGAAAATGTACAAGAATATACACAACATACAATACCTATATACATAATTATTAGAATGAGCAGAACGTAAATGTAACATTATTACAGTAGAGGTAAACAAATTACAAAATGATTGACAAAAGAGAACGCTGTACAAACTGTTGCTTGTACCATGAAAGAAAAACACAAAGCCATTCCTTGTCATTTCACAACATGATCTTCAAATGGCTGCATGGTGAGAAGGACCAAAACCACTTACTTCTTCCATGAGCTGCTCTTGAGTTTTCGTCATACAGATGCAAACCAAGTAGATTTGCTTAAAGTTCCCTTTTCCTTCATATCCCGGGTACTCAGAGCATATCTTTGCAAGGACCGCAGCCTTTTCAATACTGTCAATTTTGATCAGATGCTTTAGTCTCATGTTGAGGAGCATAGGACCTTCCAACTCCAGAAATTCGTGGACTACAAAAAGCAAGAGCAAGAGGGAAACAGTTACTCATTCAAACTTTAGCTAAACAACTGACGCAAGAAACCACAACCACATCTCTTCTTCCATACAAGTACATATTTGTTAAGTTTTTTCCCTTGCAAATACAGCTAGTAAACATGTTTAGCACACGTTAACACTAAAAAGGGGCTTGAATTATTTCAGAAAGAGTATCAGATTGTCTTTAAATGTTGTATGCATTGATTGTATGTAGATCACAGACATCACCTACTTAACCTCACTATCACTATACAAGAACTGACCTTGCTCAGTCTGCGGCGATCCACTGGACAGGATGCTGCTTAGAGTGGCATTGGACCACACGCCACCCTGCTGTGCCATGACGGACAACACCCGAAGCTGTGTGTTACCAGTCTCTTGCAAAAGGCTGTGTGCCAACTGGGGAAGGAAAGGAAACCGGGGTAGTTGGTTAGACTATGACAAAGTGCTGCAGCCATTCAACAAACCACTGATTTCATCACTGAGTATAAGATTAAAAAATTAAAAATTATAGTACAGACTCCCTCATAGTTAATACTTTACACTGACCTTCATGGAGGACTGGAATTCCTCCCATAAGGCAACAGGGACATGCTGGGGCAGTAAAAGTAGCAACTCCACACAACTCCTGTGAATTCAACATCGCCATCCATCAGGGCGAAATATAGTTCAAGGACGGATGCAACGCACCATGCATAGAAATGTGTAATGGATATAAATATACACATTTACAGCCAGAAGTTGCACATCACAATAACATGGGATCCTGTGTAAACATGAATGAAAACGTGTGAATAGCCCCACAATTTGAACATTGTGGTTTGGCAGTGCATGTGTGTCTTAATAATATTATATTACACCATTTATTATTTTTTTTCTGTAAACAACATGCAAGATGAGAGAATGACTAAGAAACTGTCAGTCGGAGACTATTTGAACACACAAACCTACACAGACTGTTACACTAAGTCACAGTAAGGAAATTAAAGAGTGCCAGAGTTTGGGTATTACTATGTGTAAAATAAAAGCTGTTAACATGCTGTGTGTGTGTGTCTGGATTGTATGTGATGCAGAATACCATACTCACAGTGCTAACTTTTCAAGTAGAAGTGGCACATTTTCACATTCAGAGGAGAGACAGGGGGTGGCCTTTGCGAAACTGAGTATGGCCACAGTGTACACCTCCAGCAGAGGCAGTGGGTCTTCATCTGTCTTCCACCGGCCAGCATTTTCCACTAGGACCTATGATACAAATGTGAACAAAATGGGGGAATAAAGTCCATGACTGTTCCCTTTATGTACTGCTCAATGTCGCTACTACAATGTAGCTACAAGTAACACGTTTACACAGACCATAAGAAAAGTCATCTGTCACAATGTAAAGCAAGTACTGATCGGCCTTGCGTTTAGAAAACCAAAGTAGGTACTGTATATGCTTTAGTAGCATACATGTGGAAAACATTGTTTAAATGTCCGAAAGCTTTAAATGTAATACAATTATATTAACATTGTGATTTTACATGGAAAACAATTGCATGAATAAAACAAATACTTTCATATTTTTACTACTTCTAGTCCATTACAATAAACTTTTGGTTTATACTCTGTTGGTTCTACGTATAAATAAATAAATAAATATATATATATATATATATATATATATATATAAACAAGCAAACAAGCTTGGTAGCCTCAGGACCCACATGCAGCAGTAGTCATTAAGTCACCACCCAAAAGTAAAAAAAGTATTTATCAATATTGCAGTATTCAACAACACCTTCATGTAAGTAAGCCATTGAAACATGGATTAACATTGAAACATTTAAAGGTTTATTCATGGGCTTCTTTCTAATGATTTGGAAGATTTGGCATATACTCTGCAACCACCTGAAAATAACTCACCTATGGGTCGCTAACAACTAGTTGAGAACCACTGACATACAGTAGTGTAGTCATTTTTTGTAAATCAAACATGTAGTACATTGTTAAGAAGTGGCAGTGGCAGTAGCTATCTGCAGATTTTTAACTTCTTTGACCAAGCAACAATTATCGCATCTAGATTAATGCAAAAGTAAACACATTGAAACCTAGGTGCATCTATAATAAATGTCATCATGAGCTCAAAATGGATCACACATTATGGCCTTGAATTCATGTTGATTTTGTCAAAAACTATTCAATAATTGACGCCCTTCAGACACTAGTATACATTATGTGCTACATGATGGGACTGTCGTGTAATATAAATCAAGCTTGTGAGACATCGTGGTGAGTGACACGCTTTTCATTAAAAAAATACTACCATTTGTCATCTGCAGATATATGTTAAATTCTACGACTTCAGTGTATAAAGGCCGGTGATGTGGTTAACTACGGTAATTAGGGCATGCGGCCTTGGCTAACACCTTGTTAAAAAAAATCACTGATTTTTTTTCGTAAAATAACGCAGACTATCAAAAGTAGACAATGTATGCAACAACTCAAAACCTGAGAAGAATCAAAGAGTAAACTATATCAGGTTTCAACGTGTATCTCTAGTGCTATTAATGAAACTAAATGCAATGCACACATGCAGCGATTATTTCTAAATCTCGCTAGCTATCCATTTTGCACAGCATGACCACCGAACTGGGGACCCTGCATACCAGCTAGTAGCATTCATCTGGACCTAGCTATCTGGCCTGGGGAAAAAAACAGTAATGCGTGATCGCTGCCAACACATCAAGGTCACTTCTTCGCGCGCAAATCGTGAGAATGTGCACATAAGCAGTGGCAACTGACAAATAGCGTTATAACGGACGGGTAAAATTGCAGAGGAACGGTTTTCCCTCTCATCCGAAAAGGCAAGCCAGCTAGCTAGCTAGCTAGCCGCTTAGCTACATTGTTGTAGCCGACGTACACGCGCATCCTCGGCCAGGAAGCCAGGAGGGTTGCAGGCTGCCCGGGACGAGAAGGAGGGAAACATGCTTACTTGGCAAAACTCCTGGCAGAAATGCAAAGAGGCCTCCAACGGCGATCCCGAGCTTTCTTTTAGTGTTGTGGTCAAATTATGAAAACGTTCTCGGAGTCCCTCGATAGTTTTCCGTGTATCATATTCCTTCTCTGTCTCCCCCTCCGCCATCTTCACAACAATCACGACCGCGTACGCACAGATGTTACGTTGCCAGACTCGCACGGACACGCAAGAGGGGGAGGGGAGAGCACCAGTGTGTGTGCTCCACATTCTCTGATGTCAACAAAGCATCAATGACCTTACAATGACACAAGATCATAATCTACAAACTAGGCTAGGACATTTGCCCAGAACCTTACCCTACCTCATAATATGCACCCTTTCTACTTTTTTTGAAAATGCTATGGTCAGTAACCTTTTTTTTTTTTTTTACAGCCACCTGCTGCTGTCCAGGTTTGCTTTCCTGAAAACGAGACTCCAATGCCTTACTAAGACTTTTGAGTAGGCCTAAATAAGGTTTGGTAAACCATGACAACTTAAAGGTTCATGGATGATAATGGATGCTGATCATGTTAGACTAAAATTATCAACTAGGCTTATCAAACAGGTTTTGTTATGTAAGTGTTCTGAATTTCAGGGTTTTTAAAAATATTTATTTATCACATTTTACATGGCACTCTCTTACAATGCAGAGGCAAAATACCATCAACAAACACACAAGCAAACTATAAACAACTCAGCAGTAACAACCAACCAAATACAAGTAGGCCTATATTTTGTCACAAATGAGTGTGGTCTAACACCTTCAGAAGTAGACGTAGGCCAACCAACTCATTTTAACTCATTTTCACTCTACTACTCTCTTTTTTATTATCTTGTTGCTTTTATCTGATTCATGAGCACAATAATTTTCCATCTAATCTGCAGTTGTATCTGGTTTACTTTTGTTTGGTCTGGTTGATCAGTGGAAGTACAAACATAACATGAATACAAAAATTAATATAATTAACAAGCAATACAGCTAAGAAACTCAATGGGTCCAAAATGTTTTGAAGTATACATGAAAAAATGGTTGAAAGTGGCTGACAACTTTGATTAAATATAATATTTTAATTGTAATTATTTTAATTAATCAGAATTAAAATCTATGTGTTGTGTATCGACCATTACCCATTTGGTAATTCCAATACTGTTTTGCATATGGTTTACATGGTTACTTACATAGTTTGCATATCATATTTGGTGTTTTAAAAAAAAAAAAATGTATAACATGATTTTGAAGTATGCCAATAATATCAGGTAACATTGAAATCAACAGGTGCATAACACTTTGGCTCACAACACCAAAGCAAAAACCATGAGTAGTGCATGTAGTGTACATCTTTTAATAAAGTTTCTTTCTTTCTTTTGTAGATTTGATTGTATTTGCAAAATGCCACAAATGGGAATACAGCAAGAGAGGCGCATGCTTGAACTGAACACATTTAGAATGAAGACGTGTGCGCACATTACAATGAAGACAATCTGTTGCTGAACTTCTTTTCCGAAAACAGGGACAAGCTGCAGCTTTTAACCTCTATTGTTTATGGTAATGGCAGGCACTGCAGTGGCAGGCTGTCTGGTTCTTCAACCATTCTGGTTTGCCTTGTATGATAACCTCCGTCTGAAAGAGGATGGACAGAGAGAAAGAAGCAGGAGGGGGTGTTAACCGGTTATACACGTATGGAGAGTATCACGTCCTCTCCCCTCCACTTTATACGTCAATAATGTAGCATGTAATAATGATTGACGTCTACTGTAATTACGTGTACATTCTCATTCTGTGTTTTTTTACATCTTGTATCTCTTTTTATTTACTTTACTGCCCTGTAATTCTGCTGCTGCACACGTTTCCTGCTATAATGATAAGTCATAACAGTTGAAGTTTAGTTCAGTCCCCTGAACACAATTTCTTGCACTGCAAAAGAACAACAACACATGCCAAAAGCTTCTGAGCAAGTTAAAAACAAAATCGTGGGATTATCCCCAAAAATACAGTGATTTATTATTATTTTTTTAAACGGCTATTTGTTTTGTCATTAAATAGCGATTGAATACCTCATGGCTATGTGTTGCTACACAGCAGGTGGCCTCCGAGGTTATGTTCTTTGGTCTCATCATGGCCTCCTTAGACATCAGAGGTGTCGGGTATGCTCTGGAGAAGCAGCAGCCCGTGCACTGGTACACTGGAAGCTCCCCGGAGAACATCGTGTTTTTCCTCAGAGTGCATTCCTCACAGCCCACTGGGGAACAATCAATGATCCAAGATGAATAAACAAACAAACACACTAAGAAACTATGAAACTATAGAAAACAAAAAACAAAACAAAAAACTATACCCAACACATACTCTGTTCATATATAGCCTATAGCAAACACATACATATATATTCTATATTCTATTAAGCCCTGTTAGTAAAAATGATCATAATCAGTCGATATGGTTTCTTAGATTGTAGGTGTATCACATTTTCAATCTAAAAAGACAGTGTTATTGGTCAGAAGAGATCTTACTCCTTGACCTGCCGGTGTTGGGATACGAGTCAACGATGTAAAGGAGAACACACAGGAGAAGAAAAGACAGCGCTGCACATTTCACCGAAGCCATCATGGTGGATGTGAAAATGAACTATAATAACAAGGAGAGACATGAACATGTTGATGATAAATCAAAAATGAATGAAAATAAACTTTCAATGAATTATAACATCTATTTGTGTTTTGTTTTTGTTTAATGATAAAATGATCAATGAAGTACATCGCAGAGAACATACAACTGAGCAACAGAAACGCACCTTTTCTCTTGGCGGCTGCTGCTGATGGAAGTCCCCAAGTCTTCAATACAATACCGTTTTTACAAGCGCCCTCCTGAGTCTATATGTACTGCTAGGGATTAGATACCATCCTACAGCCTTATCAGAGATCTCACTGACTCAGTGGCCACTTAGCTACCTGGTTCATAAGGACCAGTAGGCTACACACTCTAATCACCCGTCCGTCCTGACGTATGAATGCTGCTTCTAATCCCGGGGTGGTTGTTACTAGGTAACTGGGTGGTTATCATTTGTCTTGTCATAGCAAGTGGAGGGGGTCATTAGTTCATGAATTGGCCATTGTATTACTGTTTGCCGTGGGCACGTTGTTATCATACATTATGTGCACGCATGATGCTAGATGGAAAAATAAATCCTCAGAGCTCAACTGAAAGTCAAAGTGCTCCTCTAATTGAAAATACTGGGGCTAAATGTGCTGACGCAGGGCATCCTGGAAGTAGGCCTAAATAAGTATGAGAATAAGTTGGAAAACAACAACAATTTATATGAATCAGTTGTAAATGAATTGTTTATTTGCATCGTGACACAAATAAGATGATATGGTAACTTATTGAAAAACAGTTTCCAGACAAATGGAAATACCAAATGAGTGAATGTATTGGACATTTAGTCAGTGGCTATAGTGTATCCACCTGTCCGCCTACAGATATTTGTAGCAACGGGTATCTTATCATAATCGTTTCATTGACCTTTTAGTGTGACCCTGGTTGTGTTGGTGATAAAGCCTTTGAACAAAACTACTGTTACACAATAAGCATAGAAGGTAGAACCTATTAAATCCCTACGATTAACAGGATTTTGATCTTATCTGACCCATTTTTTTTTACGCTCTTGAAATCTAATTCTAAATCAAAAATACTCTAAGTCAGTGGTTCTTAACCTTATTGGAGGTACTGAACCCTGCAAGCTTCATCAGTGCATTCACCGAACCCTTCGTAATTGGACAGCCCGACATTGCTAGTGTGAACCGGGCTGCGTGTGTCTTGACCCCTGCCGAACCCCTTAGACTGACTCAACGAACCCCTGGGGTTCGATCAAACCCAGGTTAAGAACCACTGTTCTAGTATTTCTGTCTGCCTTATTCATTCTGTGTTTTGTTGTATAGTCATTTATTTTTAGTGGGATTTTTTTTGTTGTTGCTATAATGTTACACTGTGTGCCCAGCATTACGAATGGAAGGTCACTCCAGGGGGGTCAAAGGGCGTAGGGATACAGGTATAAATATGACAAACCAGACACATAGACATACTAATTCAGGCAGCTGATCTGAGATATACAGTAGATATTACTGTATATCTCAGATCTACTGGGAGATCTTATGAGAACATGCTGGAAGTTTTTTTATTAAATCAACAAAGGCAGACTATTTCATTGCGTAAATGACGAGCGATGGCGCAAATAACTGCATTTCAGCGCATGGGCGTATTTCAGTCAGAAATCTTTATATATATATTTTTTATTATTATTGACGAGGTGAGGAGATTGTGCCGTCTGTGTAGTTTCAAACATGATTCAATTGCTGTGTTTTTGTGTAGGCCTACAACAATGAGTCGAATGTGTATTCCAAATCTGACCAAGTTCTTTTGTGGTCGTACCAAATGAATTAGGAGAGTGACACGGTGTGGTGGCAGGTGGGACCTGCGCTGATACTGAGTACAGACCTCTAGTAGAATCTTGATAAATGTGCACAGAATGGCACAGCTTTACTGTATGTGAGTATTAACTAAGTGAAAATCAGTTCGAAGACGGCTATATATTCTATCAAAAATTCTATTCACATAACCTATATGGTGATAAAAAAAGCACAACATTTTACCCTCCACCGCGTCCTAACCGTCCTAACTCAATTTCTATGAAAGAGACTTTAATTCTTAAAATGCAGTTAAGACAATTTGGCTACATTTTAATACTTCACACTACAGGTGTGTGTAATATGGATACCTATTTTACTATACCACATTTCTTACGTCCTATACTATACCCATAATAAACCTGATTTTGTGTCAGAATTACATTATCCAAGAAGCGTCTATGAGGGAGGGGTAGAGTGAGAAACTGTCGTGGGGAACTGTCCGTAGGGTGCATAATTGTACAAATACAAATACACCACCGTACTATCACAACACAGGGACGCGAATACGAGACTTTACTCGTAAACGCGCGCTGTCTACTCGTCGAAATAGCCTCTAATTTACAACTCAGTCCAGGTCTTGCTTAAAACGTGCTATGGTCTCGGTTCCAGCGAGACGACCGGGATCTGTCGATAGACACCGTGGCCCATGCGGTATCAATGCAAGCGATTCTGCAACTGTACAGTAAAGCGCACACAGGGGCAAGCCCGTGCATCAGTGTCCAAGAAACCCCATCGACGAGACAAAACTCGCGGCGTGAACGTGGCAGCCATTTTACATCCTCAAGAGTGAATGACTGAAGCCGGACCAGTGCCGGGAGTTTTACACTTTTCTCTTTTTATTATCACATTTATCTTCCGAAATTATCAACACAACACAAGTTGGTGATCCATCGGCAGGTATGGCGAATACCAATTAGTCGCACGAATGTTGGTTAATTGATTGCTGGAAGTCTGAGCGGTGTGGTGGTGTTTGAAACAATGTGGAAACTGGTGGTGGTTGGAACGAGTTCTCCAGACCGGCTTTTTGAAAATGGACTCTTCCTATGTGGCGGCACGTTGACAAACCACGCACCTAGCTAGCTAGGGCTTTAGCGTCCAGGGCCTCCTGTGATTATAGCCAAAGTTGTACCTCTCGGTATAACGATCGGTAAATTAACATCGATACATGGCGTTTGAGGAACGACTTCATTGAAATGCTGACCAAATTAGCATGCTATCTTGAGCTAGCCTATTTTGACAGATCAAGAATTGACATGCTCATTGTCATTGTGTGCTAACGTTAGCTGGTTAAAAAACAAGTTGTATTCCTATTTGTTTGGTTTTTTATCGATCATTGTTTGTTTAACGTGTACACGTGGATACACTGGGATATTATATTTTATTTGACCGACTTCTAACGAAGTACAATGGATGAGCTTTGTTATTGTGCTTCTAACCAAAGACAGTAGCTAACAGCTTTTTTGCTGTAACGTTAGCTTGTGCAAACTAGCTAGCACAAACGTGTGCAATTCAGCCCCTCCCTCTAATTGTAACACTACTGGTATATGCAATAATATTTGTAAATCTAAATTGCACGGATGTCTAGGGGTGTTTAAGTTGCACGGGCTGCCTTTTATATACTCGACACGCTGTATTTAAATGCAATTTACCTATCGTAGGAAGTCTTGCTTTACACACTGCATACATGTGCAGTACAATATATAACTAACCACTTTAATGTGCTTATTAGCTATCAGTCCCCGTCTCGAGTAAAGATGGGCGAAAACAGACTCCACGTTTTGCTGGACCGTCGGCGCTAGATGAACCGTGCCAAAGAACAGCAACTTGCATAATAGCTTAATTTTGTATTGCCATCTTGAAGTGTAAAACAACAACTTCAGTTTTACAATTACAGTTCCAGCGCATATTATTTCAAGTTAGATTTGCTGGGAGTTTTGGTAGACAGTGTGCTATATGATACATGCTTGTTCACTGGTCAGCCACCGGAAACTGGGGCTCAGCCGCTTAAGGAACACGTGTATGAGCTATCTAGCGTTGCTGAAGTCAGCAATGAGAAGGCAAGCTAACATGTAATTTGGAGAATACATTAAACCGTTGCAACAGCATTGGTAGCTCACTTGGCTCTGCATGCACACACTTTGAAACAAATGAGATGCACGTATTCACACAGAAACAACTTGTATTGCTAAAGTATTACCAACTTTTAGAAGTTTATTAACAAGCCATAACATCTGAAAATGCCATGTGTTATGTGTAGCTTCAAGATGTCAGTTTTGTGATGTTGTACTTGCATGAGGACAAAGACCAATTTCACTTTTATCTGTTGGGGCAGGTTTGATCCACTGAAATGTGTCCTGTGTTGCATAATTGTGCTCAAGTCAAGTTCATACAGTGGGAAAACAGTTC
>OMNS01005297.1:2657-18367 GCA_900303225.1 Laemonema laureysi | reverse complement strand
CGCCTTCCAGCATGGTGCTGTTACTGGAGCGACGAGACCCCGCCTCCCCGTGCAGCACGCTGGAGTGCAGAGCTGGTACACACACACACACACACACACACACACACACACACACACACACACACACACACGCACGCGCACCTATACAAACACATGCACATTTGTGTAGCCAGGTAACCTGGGAAACATGACATGGTCTGAGCTGCTGTCCAGATGGCAGAGAGGTGGCAAGGTCTCATGCAGCGGCGATGACTCACCCGGAAACAATGGAGATGTGGCGTTGGTTGTCCGTTGATAATGGGATGGAAAACACGCTTGGAGCTTTTAGCGGAAAGGTGCTGAGCCTAGATCCTTGAAACTACAATAACAACAATATAACCCCGCTTAGGACTTTAGGCGCAAAATGTCAACCTGTTGGACATGCGTTATGTCCCAACTAAGTATTGGCTCACGTTGCCCTTTCTGGAGCTTTCCAAATAAAATCGGAGGCCTAGTCCGTTCCTAAATGGTGATGGTGAATTTAGGTTTTATCACCACATCATATAGGCAGGTGTATCGACTCTCTAGCGCTCTAAATCGCACAAACAATTGCTGCTCTGATCACACAAGCTAATCTGCTCAAAGCCGATGGGTTGCATTTGAACGGTGTGTGGTCTGCAGTAGTGCAGGGCCAGTGTTTGACGACTATGCCCGTGCTTCCTTGTATCGCATTGTAGCTAGCAACCTATTGGGGCTTGTGATGGACCCTCCCATTAAACATACATTAGATATGTTTGCTTACTAATTGGTATACAGTAACAATCACCCACGCACACGCGCACACATGCACACACTGGCCACAAACCACAGATACAACTTCCCCTTCTGATGTGTGCTGATGTGCAGCACACAGCCCATCTTCCCAGTGCAGTCCCAGAGCCTAGATTACATACTGCAATCAGTCATGCAGTATGGGACTCGCTGTAGACCTACCACAGCTTGCCGGGAGACGCCTGGAACGGTGGATTCTCCGGGTTCTGTCCTTTTTTTATTTGTGTGTAATGTGAATCAAGCGGGCTCCATCTAACTACCGCCCGTCGTCCTACCACTGAGCTGTGGTGCTGTTCTTGGACGTGCTTAAAAGGCAACGGGCTTAAATCTCCCCCGGAGTCCCTCTTTTGGTGTCCACAGAAAACGAATGCTTGTGCGTTTGGCCCTTCCATCATAAAGGCCTTCTCACTCAAGGCGGGGGAGCCAGGAGGCAAGGTTTCAATGGGGTTTGGGGCCTTGCTGTAAAGCCATATCCCATTTCCCCTAAAGCCTCTTTCCATCAGGGGTTGCTGCCTCTATGGACCGTGTTCATTAAAAGCCTTCTTCACGTATATAATGTAGCCTGCTGCTACCTGTATCCAATTCCACATGAGTTGTTAAGTCTTTGGGGTTATATAGCAACAGCATGCTGTGGTTTATACCTCCTCATTCCTGTTGATAGTTGAGCAGCTCCAGGCCAAAATCACTCATTAACTTCTACTGCCTTTCATAAAACTGCAGAATTGCCTTTTCCTTTTTTATGTTTAAATCAATAACAGTTTGCCGGTTGTGTGTCCGTGATTCTGAATGGTTCTCTTTATAAATGGCCACATGCAATTATTTGATGGGTATATTTTTATTTTGAAAATAAAAAAAAAGGTTAAAATAATGTCTTTGATGCAGGCAAAACGTGATCTTATTCATCGTTTGATGTGTTGCTCATGGGGAACAAATCAAGGCCACGTTGTTTCAGGGTAACTGACCCTTGAGGTACATCTAAAAACAAATCACTGTTCCATTGTGACTGTTTCAGGGTGCCTGGCTTTTGCTATTTAAATTTGAAAGATTGGAGACAGTCCACTCTGGCATCTGCTAAATAGCTAGAACCAGCCTAATTTGGGTAAGAACTGGGAAGCGTATCCTGTATGCTGTCAATGAATTATCCAAAGGTCCCGGCTAATCTGTGAGCCAGCAGTCCTACTATCTTAACGCCGAAGTTCCGGAGGAACAGAGCCTGGGCCAGAAACCATCAGCTGTAAGGGGCAGAGTTATGCCTTGTTTCCTGTTTCGTTATGGAGATATTCGAGAAAATTAATTTGCGCGAATGAATGAAGCTTTCAGAAGGGGATTTTAAGTATTTCCACAGTGACTGGTCTACACCGTGTTGAAACCTTAGAGTTTCCTGCTGCTGTTTACCCCGTCTTCTGTCAGAGTTATTTGTCAGATATTAATCCATCTATCCATGTGCTAAACTTGGGGAAGGTGTCTTTAAGTTTAGTTTATTCTGTAGTTTCTCTTCAAATGGTTCACTCATGGGTAGCACTGTTGCTTGAATGTTGCAGTTTGCATCTCAAACCAGTCATGTTCCTACATCTGTAGATGACTTGGAGCCAGTTACCACACCATGCTGGCATTCTCAAAATTATGTATTTTCTGTACTTTTACGTACAAATCACAATTTTACTATATTGGTACAGTTGTAGTGACGTTATTAAAGCTGAATGGAAAGACGATTATAATCTGTTTTTGTACCCCATCTGTCCTCAATCAACATCAACAGCTCATTTAGTAGACCTGTGATTGTCTTTCTTGGCTAGTAGAACAGGCAATATTGTCGCATGTCTACCATTGCTTGTGGCTGCACCGCCCAATCTGTTGCTGTCTCTTACAGACTCTTATTTACATGTGACAGGAGACACAACATTACCACTGCCACTCTAAGCCCCCACAAGGTTGTGTTTAAATACACCCAGACTCATTGCAGGATGCTGGTCTCTTGGGACAGCCATGTTGTCATATTTTTATTCAGACGTTCAAGTATATTACATATAATGATGCACTTCACAGAAGATAAACATTGATTTGAATGAAATCTGAGTTGTGTGGTGGTTCTCTGTCCAGCTGTGATGGCAGTCTACCAGACTGTTCTCCAACTTCCAGTAAGTGTATTTAGAGGAGATTACAGCTCTGATCCAGACAAAAGGGGCAAACTCTATAGTACTGTCTGTCTGGTCCAGTGTTGACTTAATGTGCAGAGAATAGCTCTTCACATTTAAGGAAAGGCTATATTAACATCTCAGAGATGGAACTTTTCCTGGTTTGTTTCTTATTGGTTGGTTAAAATTAGTGAAATATTACTCATCAAACTTGCTGCATTTCGCATCTTTCTTATAATTGCATATTACTCTAAAATGTTTCTGCAAGAATTCTGAAAGTGTCCTGATTGTGTCGGTTGGTTTCAAAATGGCCACACAGGCCTGAGCAGACACATCCCCTCCTCCGGGGTGAAGCTGTGTGGGTTACTGTCAGTCTGCTCCCAGAGGGACATCAACATCCAGCTTGGCTCCAGGGCCACAGAGTTCACCTTCACTCTTGCTCCAATTTCAAAGGTTTTAGTCGTTTTATGAGATCTAGTTGCCCAGAACATTTTTTAATGTTAATCCATGCCCCCAGTTGAGGTATGGATTAAAACAAATACTGCAGTCTTGTGTTTTTACTTCAACACAAGACTCTTCATGGTCCTAAGGAACATATGAGACAGTCTTACGCTAATTTACTGGCAATGTAGAGAAATTGAATATGCAGGAAAAATGTGCTTTAATATATGTCTATAGGCTGCAGCATTGCCCTTCTCATTCACCCTTAATAAAGGCCACATTATATCGCTAAAGCATGACATTTCCCACAGTTCAAGTATGCATATTCACTTCCCATTTTCCTTTTCCTCTTTCTCCGATTTCCAATAGACCAACCAATGTTCAACTAAAACACTATGTAACCTTTCAGTTTTAACTATTCAAAGTCACTTTTTCAATATTCCTAAACCACTGTGCATGTTTCCCAGATCTGCAACAGTTTGCCCGAGGAACATTTTGTTCTTGTGTTATCTTATGCTGGGGCAACTTGGCCCACTAGGACAAGTGGAAGATTTAACGATAAGATGAGTGAAGACATTGGCCCAGCCTTACGATATGTCCATCCAGCCCTTATCATTCCTAATTAGCTTGGTATAGCAAGCCGCCACTGGCAGCATACATAATCACAAAGGAACCGCTGCCTGTGCATTTCTGACACAAAGTGCACTCCAACCCCCAACCTCTGGCTGGAGTCTGGGTTGTGGAGGGAGATCAGTGAGATGCAGGAGCTAGCTAACACATTAATAATAAGCTTTTGCAATGTTTTATAAAAACGGTACTAAAAAGAAAAAAACACACACCAACAATTGCCAACAAAAACTATTTAAGGATCAAGAATATCTTTGTGGATCTGATTTAGTTTTGTATCTTGTAAATCAAGCAAATGACCCAAGGACTGCGCGTTAAACTTAAAGCTGCACGTTGTTGCCATGCTGTCGACTGTGGAAGGATCCAGTGTGGCCCTGGTAGGATCCAGTGTGGCCCTGGAAGGATCCAGTGTGGCCCTGGAAAGATCCAGTGTGGCCCTGCTAGGATCCAGCCACAAGCTTCTGCAGGCCCGCTCTTCTCCACCTCACGCGCACTTTCTTCCCCAAGCCACCGCTCGGTTATGTTTTCACAGGCCATGAAATTATCAGTGCACAAAAGAGCTCCTCATCAAGCAGGCTGCTTCCCATCACCGTGCCAGATGTATTCTACGAGATGAAAACCATACAGAGAAATGTAAAAGTCCTGCCCAGACAGAGTGCATCGTGGCAGTCTCATAGCTATTTATTAATCTAGGCGTCTATATGGCTTTCCATGTTTATTAGGCAAAGGAAAAGGTAAAATATCACCCCACCAGACTCGCTAGTAAGAACAATGTGCGAAGAAGCCAATGAGGTAGAACGTTTATTTGGTTTGTTGTGGTCTGATTTGGTGGCCAGAGGTTCATGCAGATCCCCAGAGAGAGAGAAAGGGTACTAGAGGTCTCTGTCTCAACGGTTGTGAGCGTGTTCAGATAGCGCTGTAGGCGGTGGTTCCCATGTGGAGTGTTTTGGCCGACTTTGTCCTGATTTGGTTTCAGGGGAGCAGGGCAAAAGTCAGCAGGGGGCGGTGGACACATTACATCTTGTTTTGCATACTGGGCAAATTGATTCTGCACGAACAGCCTGAAATACGGTATTTTGGGTGTATTTACTAAATGTAGTAATGAACAGATCATGCAGATAAAGGATTCACTGTTCTGTTTAAACTAGACAATCTAGTCATTAAAGTTAATTTCCAGTCATGATTGTTCAACAACCGTCATTCATATAGATGGAAGGTCTAGGGAGTGAGTACATGTGAACCAGAAAAGTGCACACTGTCAGACAACCAAATCCATTTAGCTTTTTTTTTTTCCCTTTCTGCAGTTTGAAAATTGTGTCATGTTGGCTTTCAGAGCTCTGCATGTACCTGCGGGCTTATGTCCTCATTCTTCATCAAGGTAAGTTATGTAGATATGCTGATGGGAATCTTCCTAATGGTCGACATCTCTTGTCGATGTTTTATTTGCAGGAGGAGTGCTTCTTGAACTTGGAGGCTCCCGTCACAAGGGTATGTGGGTACGACACGCCTTTCCCACATATATTCGAACCCTTCTACATTCCTGACAAATGGAAGTGCTTTGAAGCCGTCAAGAAGATGATCAATTTCTGAGTGTCAGGTAAGGGAGAACTGAAACGTATTGCATAGTATGTGTTTGCACAGTTTCATGCTGCTTCAAAAGGGGTCACGCGCTCTTGTGTTTTATCGTTTATAGTCACAAGCACAATATCCTGTTTGAGATGAAGCGGTGTTTCTCTGCTGCGCGCTGTTGTTTTTAATCCCCTTCAAAGTTGCTTAAGGCATTTTTACAAACCCCCACACTGAAACATCAGGGTGAAGGAAGACGGTTGCTTTCTTCAACTCGGCAGTCTTCTCCTCTATCTCTCCTTGCTCATCCTCTCTCTCCTTGCTCACCCCCTCTCTCCTTGCTCACCCTCTCTCCCCTTGCTCACCGTCTCTCTCTTTGGGCCTTTCTCCCCCAAACCCATGACGTATTTTTCCTCCCCATCTGCTTTCTGCTATGCAAGGCCAAAGCATTCCCTTTTTTTTTTTGACTTGCTCAACCTCTATCCCCTTCCAGGGGCCAAGTATCTGGCAGAGTTGGACTCAACCGAACCCCTCCCTCGTCATTTATCCAATCAATGGAAATGTCCCTTCATCGACCATCTCACCAGGAAGCTGCCTGCGGACGGAGTCCATGGCCTGCGCGCGCCTCCTGCTAACTGTTACCGTGGGTCTCTGGAAACACACTTCACACACACACACTATTCTTTGTCATGTCATGATTGCCCGTAATTACCATACTTAACACTAACTCCGGACACTATGTACTATGTTTGTAGTTGGGTTTTGTGTGTGGATTAGATGGTCTATTTTGCTGTTACTCCTCCCACTGCAAGGTTTCACCACCGTTAGTTAACGCTGTTTTGAGGTGAAGTGGACCCTATTGTACTCAAACTATGGGAAGATGGTTTTTAGGAATTAATAAAGGAAATAATAAATGAATGTGTGGATTGGATACAGATTTTATTTTCACTACTCGCACTTACTGGCACAACAACTGGCGACTCAGCGTCCAAAACAGCTACCAAAGATTCAACCGATACTGACTTTAAAATAATTCATTTGTTTTCCATTACCAATATTTATTTATTTCAATTTTGCTGAAAATTGCATCGCTGCATCTCTCCCATTTGGGAAATGCTTCCCTGCACTCACTCCCTAAACCTCTCGTCTTTCACAAAGTAACACAAATGATAATAAATGTATTTTCTTTATATTTAACTGTCAAAATGGTTATCAAACCGTACACAGCGCAGGGAAGCTCTCTTCAATGGAAACTTGGCTGACATGTTGCGTCTAAGAAAAATGTATTGGAAGAAGGTTTAACTTTTGTTGTAAACGCACCAAACTACCACCTGCATCAAAGTGTGGCTTGTGTCTGCATATTGTCTGGCCCTTGCTCTGTCAGGGGAGGGAGATCTATATTTTTTATGAGTTATTTTATTTTTTATCTTTCTTTCCTCACTGAAATGCCATCCAGTTTCTGCAATAATGAAACATTGCAGTAATATATTTTGTTGGGGATAGCTCAGTTGACTGTCCTGAAAGTATAATTAATAGTAAGTATAATTATACTCCATATTTGTTTTAGATATCAATGATCTGATATCTGATATAAGCGCTCCTTAGCCGCACCCAACTAATCACTTAATTCTTGTGGGGATCCTGAGCCTTTTTGAACTTTGGAACTTTATTCCATCAGTGTATCTATCAATCATAGCAAAGGCTTTTGATGTCTTTTTGTGATTTCGTTTTGTATCCTGTAGGCTTGCTCTAAAGCAGCTTCTGGACGATCTTCTGAGGAGATTGCAGAAGTTGGTTTGGCCATTACAGTTTTTTGTTTGGAAGTATTATACTGTTCACAGATCAAGATGGCCAACACAGTTGACTTTGAGTTATTTAGAGCAACTGCTTGCAGTGTGTTGCTTTGCAAACAAACGTGTAGAAGTAATCTGGTCAGCATTACTGGTCCAAACTATTTGATTTTGATGAGGTTTTCATGTTAAATCGAAGACAATATGATTGTCGATCTATTGTGGGGAGTTGCAGCCAATACGTTGATATATCGGGATCAGCGGTCACGGTACAACCGTTGTGTTGCTGAACTATATTTTTCACTTCATTTAACAAATGAACTTTCATTGGGTGGGAAAGCCTGTGATGAACATCTGGATTAACTTGATACTTGAAATATTAAAAGATTCTTATCACGATGCCAAACATTCCATGTCATGTCTGCTGATCGTAACACTACAAGAACAACACCTCTCGTGAAGTTCGCTCCTTTCCCACCATAGTCTGAAGGCAGCGAAAAACAGCTACCAAAGATTAAACCGATACGTATTGACTTTAAAATAATACATTTGTTTTCCCATTACCAATATTTATTTATTTCAATTTTGCTGAAAATTGTTCTCTCCTTTCCCACCATGGTCTGAAGGCAGCTGTGGTTTCTGGACCAACTCTTGTGGCTGGGGTGGTGGTGTTCTGGGGCGGAGGTGGCAGGTAAACAAACAGATAGCCCTGAGCACTAAATGCCACTGATCAACGAGCAACTTCTAATCCATTGTAAGCTTCTGAAGGGGCTTCTCCGCGTACCATGCCGCAGAAACCCCAGTCCAAATGTAAAGATAAAATCCTGTCTGTCATTTTGGTCACTGTGAAAGCAGGGCCTTCTGACCGCCATAGTGAGGCAGCCACTCCTTTGGGCGGGGTGGCAGGGATGACCTCTGTTTGGTTGAAAGGCTATAATAGCATCCATGCTCTTGACAGTGTGTCATTAGACACTATATTTACATGGGATGCTGGAAACCCAGGGTGGTAGGTTAGAGCTGAAGGCAACGGGGGGTAAGACATCTCTGGTGGGGGTGTTGAAGGCCCACCAGAGATTAGCATGGATTCCACAACTGCTCGGGTCTCGACATGTTTTTTCCTGCACATTTCAACGGGTGCTTGAGTGTTTATAGCAGCGTTACACGCTTTATGACATTGTTAAGGATGTAATCGCTTCAACAAAAAAAAAATCTAAAATGTTTTCGGAAATAAGGATGTGTTTCCCATGGGCTTCAGCATTTTTTTCACAAAGGTCTAATTAGACTTTTCTTGAGTCTGCATTTATTTTTAAAAGATGTGTCATCGCCATTCTTAGCCACTGGAAATACAATCCTGGAGAAGCAGCTGTTTGGTCATTAGACTGTATCTGCAGTCTTTATAGACTGGCCTTTTTGAATACTGCCAAATGTTAAGTTGGATTTGGAACCTGGAGTACGATTTTGGAGTCGTGTCTTGTTTTTGTAATGTCACTAATGTGCACCATGAGTAAACTATGCAATCATAACTTGGGTGGCTACAATTTTGGATTGCAGGTTCAAGGTTGGGATTGCATTTGTTGCAATTATTTAAAAATTGGTTTGATTTTACTGGGAAAAGTAAAAACGTGTTTTATGGACTCAAATAAAAAAACATCATCAGAATGTTATCAGTTCCAACCCCTTTATTTTTGGTTGAGTTCATTTGTGTCCAACAGCAGTGATTGCCTGTATCAGTCGTTTTCACGTTAAGTCACTTGGCAGCAGCCTGCTGGAGGACTCAAAACTCGCTTAACTGACCAAAAGTGTTCCTCAGACACACTGTGATCACTTTAATCACTGCTGTCATCGTGAAGACATCAATTATCTGTTCTCGGGGCCCCAAAGCATGATTTATTGGTCAAGCTCAAGAACTGTACTGTACTGTACTCTTATTCTGGGATCGGAGTGTCGGAGAGCACGCTATTATTTCACATCCACATTGTCTTTCCGTTTCAATGAGAGACTGCAAGCCATCGATTCAGAACTGGCTGTTCCTGGTCCCATACCCAACTCAAACCACCCAAATTATCGCAACGGGGGTTTGACAGAATTCAATAGAAGGGAAAACTAATAAAAAACAGTTGCATGCTTTTTAATAACTGCTTCTGAAATATAAATATGTAAAAGCAATTTTTGGCAAGTGAAAAAAAGTCACTGGAACTTTGGGACCTTATCTTGTGGTCAACGCTTCAGATTTAGTTTCACAGAAACATGTCTTTCCAAAGTACATGAGGCGTATTAATGTTCGAGATTTTTCAGAAACCAAGCCCTAAGTACACCAGTCAAACTCCAAGTATAATTTGAAGGCGGTGTATTCTAAAAAGTATTTTTATAGTATAATGTTGCTTTTTCAAGCCATAAGTGAAAATTTGTGAGAATGTATATTTTGTTGAATATTATTAGTTTCACATGTTTGATAAAATAAAAATTTCCAGCGCGAATGAGAGACTATTTCAGTGTGGAGTGTGTATGAGTGTATAGCAGAAAATGTGAAAAGATCAGGGGTTTATTTTTTTAAATATAAATTGGTCTGGAGGATGACGGTTGTTATTGGACGGTGGTTGCTAAGGACTGTCGGCTGTGCGGCAACTGGCACAAAAAAAGAGAAAAGAAAAAAAAATGTGTCGCCGACCACCGGAGGTAATCAGCCGGCACGACGACGGGGGAATGTTGTACAGAAGACATTGTATTGGACACACGGAGAGGCACCTCGCGCTTCACATGACGTACATGCTGATCATTTGCGTGGCATGTGAATCATTGCCCGCCTCTAATTGGGGGAGGCTGGCACGTCGCTCGGCGCGAGGCCCCCGTTGAACCGGTAGGCAGGGGAGGCGGTCAAGTCTCTCTCGGGCTCCGATGCCTGGGCAGTGTTTCCACCCTCCAGCCCACGGTGAGCAACGCATTAGACTCTGTGAAAGTCGATACCACGCAAATGCCTACCATCTGTTCGGCTGGACTCTGCGCTCGACGAGTGTTTGTAAAGCCTTTGGCCGCAAGCTCTTTGGCTGTCGATTGCAAAAAAATATATAAAAAAAGATTTAGCAGTCGCCTATCATAGTAACGTTGGCGTCAAGGCTAACAGATTGTGCTACATTTGGTTCCCTGCCCCCAGTAAAGAATTAAGGATGACTCTGAGTGCCCACAACATGGGCTTGTGTACCTTCAAAGGAAAACACCTTAATGAACATCAGCTACCAATTACCAGAAGTGTTTGGATTGAAGCAGACTGGCGGTAATTTCTATCCAAATATTGTTTTATTTTTTCATAGGTCTTTCATTTCACTGCTGACAAACTATGCCAGTTTCCGTACTGTAAGTGTGCTGTGCGTGTGTGTTTGTGTTCGTGCGTGTGCCCGTCTTACTGAAAGTGTTAAGTGCGCGTGGTCACGCTGGACTGTTGTGCAGATGGTCAGTCGGTGGGAGGTTCTCGATAAGGTATTAACACCGCACATCCAATGTTCACATGTTGGCTCTTCATCTCCGTCCAACACTTTGATGTCCATCTGTGTCCCCGTCATACTCTGGAGAGGAGAGTGGAAACGTCTCCCATGACGCCCATCCATCCCTCTCCTCGGTGATACGCGGTTGTTTTGGGTTCAGACCTTGATTTAAAGATTTTGGTTCGCCGATCCAAACGGATAAATCATCCGCTTCCTGTAGCATTTCAAACGATGGTGGGTTCTTATCAGGAAGGATAGACTGGGACCGGACCATTTCATGTTTTGCCTGTTACCAGAAGATAAACGGACATGCATCTCTTGATTTAGGATTGTGTTTCTATGACAGCTGAATGGTTGCCATGCGACATAATGTCAGAGCTAACCTTGAAGTTGACCTCTTGCTATACCTTTTTGTAACTGGACCTGTAATACTAGCTGTGCCAAAGGAATATGAAATATGAAACTGGCTCATCCATGTAACATAAGGAGTTAGATCCTTACGTTATACCTTTGGAAGGATGGCTGTGGGGTCACATGAGCGTTACGGTCTGTTGGAGAAGACTCTGCTGCAAGACTTTTTAAGAACTGATGTATCGATGCCGTGTATGACTCGGTCTTTGTGACAAGAGCAGCAGGTGGTGGTGGTGGTGGTGATGGGGTATTCATTTAATGTTTATGCAGGAAATGTTTGAACTCGGGGAGGGCAGTCTGCGAGGATGTAGAACAGCTTGCACCTGGAGGGTTGCTGGTTTGAGTTAGGTGTTCTTGAGCAAGACAACGGCCTCCAAACTCCTCCAGATAACTTGGATTAACTATGGGTGCATAGTTTCCATCTCCATTTGCATGCAAATGTAACCACAATGCTGGCCGAGCGAACATTAGTGGCCATTAAAGTGATGTATAATACTTTTAGTACCTTATTCATATTTTATTCTGCTCACTACATTTATATTCTTCACAAGAAACTGTATTTGTCGTTGTCTGTATGTTTCACTGGATACATATTTAATACACATTTTCTCTGAATACACCAGAATATATTATAGTCTGAACTTAGTTGAGCTAATACATTATTTAGTTTTTCTTTTTAATCACATGATCTGAAAGCTTCCTAGTTCTGTCAGAACTAGGGCAGGACCAAAGGATCTCAAGGAACCGAGTTCTGCAAGGAGGGAGGATAGCTTATCTGTGTGTGTGCATGTGTGCGTTTGCGTGCGTGTGTGTGTGTGCGTGTGATAGAAAGTGAGTGAGCGAGAGCTAGAAACAGTGGGTTTGTCTGTAAAGGTGTGTGTGTGTGTGTGAGAGGGAGGAGGTGATGTGGAAATTGTTAAACAACTTTCCTTTCTTTGGGCTTCAAATGGAAAGCAGGCTAAACAGAAGTGGAAAGGGGTGCGTTCAGCATACTGGGAAAATACTGCTTTCATCTCTTTGTGTTTCTTCAAAACGAACACAAACTAATAGAACCTTGAACCAGGAGGTCGCTGCCTCCCATGCCATCCAGTAGTTTTATGTTACAGTCAGAACCACTATCAGCGTTGTGTTTTTCTCAAACATGCGTACAAACACCTGCGTGAAATGTTGCCTATGACTGCATGGCTAAATGTTTATAATTTGACATTTCGGTCCGAGTTTTGTTTTTGTTTTGGTATATTTAGCCATCCTTTCCTCTGTCAGAGGCCAAGTGACAGCCAGTCTGTAATTTGCGCAGCAGAATACATATTTAGAGCCATGTGGCTTCAGTCTCCTTATTTAACTCTCCAGAGAGAACAATGGAGGGATCAATGATTGTAGTGTAAGGAAGCTTTCCTCTCTCTGACACACGCACACGCACACGCACACATGCAGGCTTTCTGTGTGACCATGTGACGGCCAATACAAGCCATGGCAAGGTGGGACATCGCCTCAGTATGTCTCCTTACCTGTTTCTTCATGTTTCTCTTGCTGATGGCTCTGAGGCTTGTGGACAGTAGGCATCGCCGCGCTGCCGTAGCTCGTTAGCATTTGTTTTAGCCTGTCGGTTGCATAAGAGCAATAAAACATGGCTGTAAGGGAGGACGACGTCTCCTACTGTGTGTAATTAGCTGCTCCAACAAGTGTTTGTTCCACATGATCTTCTGTGACGAGGCTGATGCCATTATCGAAGGTTCAGGCTGAAACGTGTGCATAAGCAGTGGGGGTGGTTTTATTGAAGAAGAACACAGACGTTGGCAGTTGGTTGGGATTTGATTATTTTATTGAATGAAGATCTCTGCACATCCTCTGAGATGGGCCCTACAATATAGTTAGCAGTGGAGATGGACAGATAGTTGGAGTTAGCTCTTGTGAGTGTTAGATCAATATAGTCATATAGGGAATCCAATTTAAATGTGGCTGCGATGATTACTTATCTGTGTGTCTTCATATATTTCTGTATTTCCCTATTAAATGGAAAACAAAGCAACATAGACATGATCTCAGGACACTTTTTCAGGATAGTCATTTGTCTGGAAGTCCTTCCACCCTGAGCCCTGGATGGGGTGTACAGCGGGGGACCTGGTCTCTTGTTTTCCTCCATAGAAATATATGAGAAGGTGTACTCGTCACGACCAGAGGGGTCCATTCCCATGGCAGCCGTCCTCCAGCGCTACCCAGCTGTATAGGTCTGTAAACAAGCTGGCAATTAGGTTCTGAAGCGGCCTCTCTGATCTCCTCTCCTCCTGGTGTTTCCTCCAGGCAGGAGACGCCGAACCCTGGCACACCCTCTTTCTCCACGACCCCAAACTCTCCGGGTCCCAGCAGCTGTTCCGTTACCAGTCTCACTCTCAGAGCAAATATTTAGGAGATGGGCAATGAAGCCTTTGGTGTCCACGACACGCTACCAGGCCTTCACTTCTCTCCAGCATCCCCTTCCAGCCTATCGGTGGAGAACGGTTCGTCCGCTGGGACTTCAGCAATGTGTCGGGGGGAAAGCAAAACGCTGGCTCCATAAGGGCTGTGGAAGGTGTTTTTCTAAGTGAGCCGATCCTCAGATTCTCTTCTGTGGAAAACGGTTTGCCAGTTGGACGTTTTGGTCCTACTTAATGCTCCAACGATAACAGTCTGTTTGGAAGTCTCTGTGGAACATGGGAAATTGGTCAAATTGGGGGCCCCACTGTCCAAACACTCTGGTGACCAAAAGGAACTATTTAGTATCTTCAACACATGAAGAGACAACCGCTTGAAAGCTGTTGATCAAGCTGTTCTATTGTTCAGATTTTCTGATTTCTTTATTGTCTATCAAAAGCTTTGATAGAAAATCATGTTGTCCCCACCGTAAAAAACATTGAACCAATAAAAACAACAGCAACATACAATCATTTACAAAAATAAAAGTACAATGGGAATTTGGAGGCACATATTCAATGCCAAAAGCAGATGCCTTAGTCGGCATACAAGACACACAACAAAAGAAAACATTCATTTGTAGTTACTAGAGCTGATGATGAACTGACCTTCCGCCAGCTATTCTAGAGTCCTTGGTTCTCCAATATTGACCAATCAGAGTCCACCTTAACGTTGACTAATCTTAGCCAATAAGTAGGCATTGGTTAAAAGGTGAGTCAACATAGTCAACATGCAAGCTGTATTGGATCACAGGAAGCATGACATTATGTCCCCAATTTCAACTCTACTTGACCTTAAAGGGACTCAGGGAATCAGAAATACCTTCTCCTTACTGACCCCTTTGGCCCATAAGTGAACTGCAGCCCATGAAACGTACAAATGAAAAAAGGTGTGAAAGAACAGACATTTTTGCCATTATCCGTACATAGATGTCACTTATGTCCTCCTGGTTCTGGAGATCACAAAGTCTCCCGACCAAAGTGGTCGTGGTTCAAACATAAGACATAAAATCATCATCCCTCAGGCTGTTCTGTGCAACGGAGAGAGTCGGGAAAGGTCTCGTTTGTAAGTTAAATTACAAGCTGTTCATACGCTGGTAATTCAGAGCATGGGTGTACAAATCCTCCCCGTCGCCCCTTCAACATGTAGCCTCACGTTTGTTAACTTGTCCTTATCCACCCTGCGCCCTCCTCTCTTGGATGTGCCACAGTCTGCATACATACATGCACGCACGCACGCACGCACACACACACACACACACACACACACACACACACACACACACTATCAGTAGTTACTTTCTATGAATGCTGTTTCTCATCTACACACAACCTGTTTGACACATCCCCAAATACAGCTATGTAGTAGTGGTGCTGCATATCAGCCTGAAGCCTTCCTGCTCTTCCTCTCCCCCTCTCCTCTTCCTCTCCTCCTCTTCTACATGTGGAGACGTATCTCTGAACGTTTACCTTACGTAATCCTGGACCCTGCAATGAAATTTAAACACAACTGATTAGAAATTACAAACGATGATTACAAAGGGAAGAAAAATGTTTGTTCGGTAAATACCCCACTACCATAGATGTCCTTTACACTGGGGACATGTCCTTTACACTGGGGATACTGGGGACATGTCCTTTACACTGGGGACGCTGGGGACATGTCCTTTACACTGGGGATACAGGGGACATGTCCTTTACACTGGGGACATGTCCTTTACACTGGGGATACTGGGGACATGTCCTTTACACTGGGGACATGTCCTTTACACTGGGGATACTGGGGACATGTACCCAACACCACTTTTTGAAAAGGCGTTTCAAAAGCATAATTTCTTGAAAACATTCTGAAGAATAGCTTCCAGCAGGACATACTAACGAACAGACGAGCACGCTTTGAGGAGCGTCCCTTTGAAGCACCGCGATGCTCTACTCTGACCTCACACCGAGCCCCCCCCCCCCCCCCCCCCCCCCCACCACCACACAACAACCCCCCCCCCC
>OMNS01005215.1:5121-18519 GCA_900303225.1 Laemonema laureysi | reverse complement strand
TGTTGAATAACAGAAGATAAATATTATATCTGGCTCCTATACACACGAAGGAAACAGACCAGTTGGTTGTTATCAGATTCTAATCTATGGATGTTTAGAGGTTGGGAGACAAATAATGGACCGTGTGTGTGTATGTGTGTGTGTGTGTGTGTGTGTGTGTGTGTGTGTGTGTGTGTGTTGTGTGTGTTTCTTCTCCCTGTCACTGGTGATGAACACTCTCCTGGGTCCGTGGCTGTGTCTCAATATACCTGACATGGTGACATCATGCCCCCAGGGGTTAGGCCTCTGGGGAGGATGGCGATTGGCCTATTTTTTTATTTTATTTGTTTATTTATTTATTTTAGCTGTCACCGCAATGGACAATACGTATGTTTGACCCTCGACTATGTTGTTGTTGTTGTTGTTGTTTAGGAGGCCTTCTTTGGCAAGGACCTGCTGGACAAGAGCAAGCAGAGCAGGCAGCAGCAGGCGGCGGGTTCATCAGGCCTGCTGGAGGAGGGCCAGGGCCAGGCTGACGGCAAGCCGCCCTGCGGTGGCAGCAGCAGCTTCCTGGACCCCTCGTCCGACCCCCTGCTGAGTGCTTCTGCGGCACCCCTGGCCTCCAGGCCAGCAGGAGCACGTACGTACACGTGCACGTTCGCCCACGGACACACGCATACACACCCACACACACATTTTATTTTTCTTCCCTCTGCATGTGAGCAAGGGGTGTGCAGAAACATATTGTTTGAAATGGCGAACAGAATTGCCCGAGAGACAGACAGACAGACACACACACACACACACACACACACACACACACACACACACACATAGATAGCCTTACAGTTTGTGTCGTAATAGCTTTATTTCATAATTCATTATTTCCCCATTGATCTTTCTGAGACCCTACCAGGCGTATCCTCGGCGACCAGCCAAGAGTGGTGCCAAATCCCATCCTCTCACATCCTCATCTCTCATCGCCACGTTATGATTTTTGACAGGGATTACCATTTTATTTTTTTTGTTTGTTTGTTTTTCCTTTCCGTTTGTTTGTTTTCTGTTCTCCATGTGTACAGAAACCTGTGAGGAACCATTAGTTGATCTGTGTGAGGTTCTGAACACTGACGCAGACATCTTGGGGATGCTGGGCAAGCCAAGCGTTGACTCTGGTGCGTCACATCATCTCTCAGGCTGTGGGGGAGGTAGGGGGCTTCGTGGTCTGCACCCCTCCAGCGCTGGGTTCATATGTTTACATTTC
The DNA here is from genome assembly GCA_900303225.1 of Laemonema laureysi. Taxonomy (NCBI): domain Eukaryota; kingdom Metazoa; phylum Chordata; class Actinopteri; order Gadiformes; family Moridae; genus Laemonema; species Laemonema laureysi. The sequence continues at coordinate 17,279 of OMNS01005215.1, read as the reverse complement.
TCCTTTTTCCCCCCCCCCCAAAACGCAAAGGATATCTCCTCAGACGGCAAAATACTTTAATCTCCATTGTATTTAGAAGTATCGCATTTCCCCTTTTTCTCCACAATTATTTTTTCCATCTTATTTTTTACGGCTATAATTTTGTTTGTTTTTTGGCATTGTCTGAAATGTGTTGTGCTGTTTTCTTTTTCTGTCCCCACTGTGTTTTCATTCATTTTTTTCAATCTGGTTTTGGGTCCTTGTAGGTCTTGATTTTTGCCCCTTCCAGGTGGAAGGGTCTCCTCCTCCTTTTGGTAAGGGTGTGCTGGTCTCTCCGTCCCTTGCTTCCTGTCCCTTCTCTTTGCTCTGTCACCGTGTGTCCGCAGTTAAGCGTGCGTGTGTGCGTGTGCGTGTGCGTGTGCGTGTGCGTGTGTGTGTGTGTGTGTGTGTGTGTTCAAAACTAATCTTCACTCGCACCCTCGCACCCTCTTGTCTACACAGTTTGTCAACGGAGTCGAGGTTCTGTTTTAACATTCAGTTCTCAAGCCGCTCCTTGCTTTGCCTAACTCACTGCGCACTCGATACACTTGAATGGTTATGCCGTGTCACTGTGTTTCCTTCCTTGTTTGTGTTTCAAGATGTGTTTAAGACCTTCGAATAGTTTGCAAACTTATCACATCAGGCCAAACTGAGTGCTTACAAGTCGAGGATGCGAGGAGACATTTCGCTCAACCCCGAGGAAGTGTTGAATTTGGGAACGTAAGAAACGGGGAGCAGAAGGGAATGCTAAGACAGTCATTTTTTTTTTTTAAAGGATAGCCAGCTCTGAGTTTTGCTAAGCTTCGTTGCACATCATTATGTAATCCGTGCGCAATGCAGTCACCAAGCCATCAGCTCCAGAGTCTTATTATCTAAATCAATGATTTAAGAAGAAAATGCTGAAGATCGCATATTTCCAGTCGTGTTCTAAAAAAAAAAAAGTGAGGGTTCCTGATAAGCGGGGACAACGTAATTGGCTGAGCAATAATGATGGCTTCCACGCAAACGTTCAGAAATGTGTTTTGCCGCTGGAATGATATGGCCTGTTTTGCGGTGTCTTTGCGGTGCCCGGAGCGCTCATAACGTACGAGACAGGAACCCCCTTAGGAGCTGTGATTTCAGGCTGCTCTTACGATTACTCTCCACAGGCTATTTAGACAATAAAAAATGTTCTCACTTGGCCTCATTTTTTATTCCCACAGCTCTGGTTCGGTATGTTGTTAATGTTGCCTTGTGTGTGTGTGTGTGTGTGTGTTTATGTTTTTTGCTTACACAGCTGGTCTGGACATCAGGCCCCTGGCCGACAGTACCCCGGTGGCGCCCCACATCCAGTCTGGCCGCAGGACGCCCCGAGCCCTCCAAGACGAGCCCCTGGATGGCATCCTGAGTCCAGAGCTGGACAAGATGGACGGTCAGTAGCGGCGTATTCATACCTGCAATACAGATGCATCCACATAGTGTGCCTGACATAAGGGCCTTAGACACGCCTGGTTTTAACATGCTTGGTGTGATGCATCTCCAGTGACCCACGTTGGGCAGCATGTATACAACTGTACTCAACACTTCTACTTCATGGCCGAAGTGAATACAGTCAAAATGAAGTCCATTTGACCATTGTCCATTTAAGTTGCATTTGGCAAGCGGTCTTACCCCCAGATGTTGCACACTCCTATAGACCTTTCCTGTATTTGAAACGAGGGAGAGCCAATTGAAGCGGTATTAAAATACCCATCGAGGGCTGTGTTTCCATGGCGACGTGAGAAATGTGACCTGTGGTCAGGGACATGTTTCAACTACTCTGACAGTGTTGTCACATGTGTCCTGACCACCTCCAAAACTACAACTGTGATTGGCTCTAAATGCTTCTTGAAGGTGTTCACACATGTACTTTCAGTTTTCTGATTGTGATTGCATCACCCGAGCCACATTTTAGTGACTCACGTGAACAGGTTATATGAGACCAGAAAGAAATGCTTTTAAATGCTATTTTGTTTTAGATGGTTGTCCTCCGATTCCTGCATATTAACAATGCTCGCTTCCCTTTCATCTTTTTTCAGAGTCGATTCTCAGCAAACTGTACAAAATTCCAGGTTTGTAATTCTCCAACTTGTCACATCGTTTATTGATCAAATTTATGAAATTGCATGATTTCTACACTTATGTTATCGTAACATAGAAAAAAATGTAGATGCTGATGATGCACTACTGCATCCGTTTCCTCCAATGTCGCCATTATTGGACGTCCAGTCTTGTTGTAATCCCAACTGACGTTAATTGTTCGCCTTCGACGACAGAGCTGGAGGGGAAGGATGTGGAAGATCTCTTCACTGCAGTCCTCAGCCCCACCAACAGCCAACCAACACCACAGATGCCTCACCCCCAGGGCCAAGGGCCCCTACCCGCTACGCCAGGCCCCAGTGCACCTCACCCCAACGCAGGTAAGTTTCAGACCGGAATTGCCGTCTATACCCCGTTGTCCACCGTTATCTGCTCCAAGAGTCCCACTCATCCATTGTTTTTGGCTTATGTGTTGTTGTTTTCCCGCCGTGCAGGGAATTCCATGTTTGTACGAATGCCCATGATGAACGGTATGATGGGACCAAGCCAAAGGTTTCCTACAAATCCAGGAGGCCCCTGCATTCCCGACAACTTCTCCCCCCTCCACCGTATGCCTTTCACTGACAATCCAAGGTAACCCTCTCCGCCCCTGTCCTCTTTCTCCCTTCATTTGATATCATTGTGTTGTATTGAGATTGGGAAGATGACTGACGAGGAAGAGGTCATTAGCTCGGACGGCTCTTCGTCTTGCTTGGTTCAATTTGACGGACCTCCAGTTCTTGTACGTCTACAGACCATGCTAGCAATTCCTTCAGATGATCGTGATGATTTGATTTATCATTTAATTCCACTATCATTTGGCTTAATGATGGAAAAATTTAATACAAAAACATGTTATATTCATAAAAATGTGCCTTCTCAATGGTCTTCCAGAGATAGAAAGTTCAATCAGATGCCTCGAGAGCCGGGTCCGTGGGGCTCTCCAGTCCAAAACCAAGGCCCCACTCCACCCGGATCCCTTCCTGAGGGGGAGTCTGAAGCCATGTCCAATGCCCAAAGGAGCACACTGAAGTGGGAGAAGGAGGAGACCCTTGGGGAGCTAGCCACAGTTGCACCCGTTCTCTATACCAATGTCAATTTCCCCAACCTCAAGGAAGAATTCCCAGGTCAGTCCAGCAGAAGAAAAGGCTATTACATGTGTGTTTTTACCAAAAAATATGTAATTTGCTTGGTTTGTCAGTTTTGCCCTGCCTCCTTCTGGATTGGTTTATGTATTTTGTGCTGTGTACATTTTTCTCATTTTGATTTTGAGGTTTTTTTGAGGAGACCTTTACAGTAGGCATGACGACTACTTTCTCTTTCAACAGACTGGTCGACAAGAGTCAAGCAAATAGCAAAACTGTGGAGGAAAGCTAGTTCACAGGACAGGGCTCCCTATGTGGTAAGATGACTCTTATAACGGATTACTTATTCACCAGTGTTGTTGAAGCCTGACACACTTTGGAAACATCAAACTCTGACTACCGACCTACCCTTCCTGCTCTATTTGTATGCAGGTGACATTGACCTGCATCACACCCTTTCATTCTTGCCATTGCAATTTAAATTCAGGGCATTCACACATGAACTAATTAACAAGGGAATCACAGCTCAGAGCTTGGAGTGCCTATGGTCTCTGTAATTAAGTTCACAAGAAGTAATTTCATCAGGCATGTTTTAAAAGGAAACACAGCCTTGATTAAAAGTTGACATTGTTTCATTCCTGCTGCTTGGGCAGAATTTAGGATTGTTTTGTATCTATTGCAACAATGTTTCTTGGAGGGGTTTTAAATCTTTGTGATGGATTTTAATTTCTGCTCAACAGCAAAAGGCGAGAGACAACCGAGCGGCCCTGCGCATCAACAAGGTGCAGATGTCCAATGAGACGGTGAAGAGGCACCCGCCACAGCCGCAGCCCCCCGAGGTGTTTGACCCCAACTTACCACTAGACACAGAACTGCTCTTTAAAGACCCTTTGAAACCCAAAGAGTCAGAGCATGAGCAAGAGTGGAAGTTTAGACAGGTAAGAGTGTATGCAGTGAAGTCAGGGAACTCAGCGACAGGTCCACCATTTTTTGTAAAGCCAACTCTGGGGGGAGGGGGTGGGCTGAAAGGGAAATTCCACCGCAAAGCAACGTTAAACTTGGTTTAATAGATGGAGGCACAACTGCTTTTGAGTCTCACTTTGTGGCTGGCCATCAAAATCAAAGAACTACTGAAAAGTGGCAGGAGCAAAATAAGGAAAATAAAGGTAGAGGAGTACATCATTATGATGGATACCTCTACAGGAAGTGTGAGAATGGATGGGTTAGCTTGCTAGATAGCTAGTGCAGAGGACTCCCATTGGTTGTCAATGGTAGAGCAGGGCGAGGGCAGTAGATTAGGGCTGTATTGATCAACTTCCCAACATGTAGAGAGCAAGTCAGGTTCAGAGCTTCTTTGTGTTATGTAGGTAAGCATCTGTTGTACTAATAGGGGAGTGGAACAACCCAGAGTGGAATTTTCCTTTAAGAAAAGCCCATCTAAACAACTGCACTAACAAACACATAGTCTTTTCCACTTTATCCGTTTTGTTATTTCATTTTCCACGCTAAACACATCTGAAATCTAATCACCCTTCTTGCTCTGTCTCTGTGCCAGCAAATGAGGCAGAAGAGCAAACAGCAAGCCAAGATCGAAGCCACCCAGAAACTGGAGCAAGTGAAGAACGAGCAGCTTCAGCAGCAGCAACAGCAGCAGTCAGGCAGCCAGTCCGAGGGAGACAGCAACAACAGTGGCAACCAGAGCCCTGCCTCTCAGCCCAGCAATGGCAGCATGTCACCCATGCAGCCACTCAACCCTAAAGAAGGCTTTGCTCGGCCACAGCTTCCAGGGACCCCCACCGGGGGGACCCCCGAGGATGTTTTCCTGCGCCCCCCTCCACCACCTCCGTCGGGACCTTCCTCACAGCCCCAGTCACCACAGGTTTTCTCACCGGGCTCCTCCGGTTCCAGACCCTCCTCCCCCTGGGACCCGTATGCCAAGATGGTGGGCACTCCCAGGCCACCAAACCTGGGGACAAATGCTTGCCGCAGAATGCCCATGGAGTCTGGGAAGTCGCCAACCTCTCTGATGGAGCAGCAGGACCGAGGGAGACCCTCTCCTGCTCACGAGTCCTTTGGTTCTCCTACGTCTATGAATAATGACCCTTATGCCAAGCCTCCTGATACCCCAAGGCCAGCTGGGGAGATGGACCCTTTCCTGAAGCCCATGGGTCCTCCCAGGCCCAGCCAGATGGCCCAGGGAAGACCGCCGATGGGCTCTCCGGGTAGAGATCCTTACTCACGGCCTATGATCAGGAACGAGGCCTATCAGCGCATGGCTCAAAATAGAATGGTCCTGTCGGACCCTTACTCACGGCCTCTGCTTGCACCCATCCCCGGCAGCAATGAGTCTGGCTCAGTTGGGCTGTTCAAAGCCCCCATGCCACCCCCTCAGGCTCAGGACCCCTTTAACCGACCAGGCCTACATCCCACTCAAGGTCAGCAGAATGACCCCTATGCTCAGCCTCCGCACACCCCCAGACCTTCTGGAGGTGACCAGTCCTTCACCAGCCCTCCTAGAATGGGCCAGCACCACCTTCAGGGCCATCCGTTTGCTCAGCCCGGACCAATGGCACATATGTCCCGAAATCCTTACGCCCACGCACCTTCGACACCTCGACCTGACCACTACACCTACGACCCCTTTGCTCAGTCACCCGGTCCCAGCAAATCAGCAGGTGACCCTTACGCGCAACCACCGGGCACACCTCGACCCGGCATGGATGGAAACGGCCAGTCTCGTCCGTTCTTTGAACCATTCGCACGGCCACCTGGCACGCCACGCCCACATGATAACTACGGACAGTCAAGCACCATGGCCAGCCCTTCCTCGGACCCATACTCTCCTGTCACCTCCCGCTCAGCCGGGATGAACCAATATGCCCATCAGTCTCACTCATCGCAGAAGATGTCTCCTTCTCATGCCATGGACCCCTATGCCCAGGCACCGAGCACTCCGCGACCCACCATGGGAGAGAGGTTCCCTAAATCACCGGGTAGCCAGAGACTGCCCATGGACATGTATGCTACCAACCCTGGACAGCAAAGACCAGGGGGCAGCGAAATGTTTCCCCAAGCCGGGGCGCAAAGGACTATGATGAACGACATCTATGCCCAACCGCCCGGGACCCCACGCTCCATTATGGGTCCTGATGGGATGAACAGACCGCGGGCCGGGCAGATGGGTAACCACCAGGACCCCTTCTCTCCACCTCAGGGCAGGCTGCAGGAGTCCTTCCCACATCCGGGCTCGCAAACACCGAAACATCCCAGCCTGCAAGAAGACTGCTTTGCTCAGTCACCGTCACAAAGACCCAATCAGACCCCTGTCCATGACCCATTCGAACAGGCCCCTATGACTCCTAGACCACAGCCGACAGAGAGAATGGAGATGAAGGATCAGGCTATTGCTGGGAATGGTGGACCTGGAGCCCAAGACTCGGGCCAAGTTTCTACCCATCCACAGATGCCAGGCACCGAGGTTCAGAGTGTTCCTCTGGCTGACAGTGAGGAACGGCTTAGACAGGTATGTGCTTATTGACCTTTGCATTATATTCACATTTTGAGAAATTACCTGCCTGTCTTGGAAGAAAACAAAGGAAGGAAATTATATTGTTTGTTTGTTTCTTATTTACAGCGGCAGCGTATTCGAGAACTGCTGCTCAAACAACAGCAACAAAGGATTGCAATTCGTCAAGAGCGGGGCCCTCATGACCCGACTGGCAACATGCCCCCCGGTGCACCACGACCTTGGCCACAGGAGGGCCTTGGGCAGCCGGGAGAGATGTTCAACAGACCCCCTCCACCCTATCCAGGACAAGGACCAATGAGAGGCCAAATGAGATACCCAGGGCCTTTCCCAGGAGATCATCGTGGCCCTTTCCCCAATGAGGGTCAGATTCCCAGGGGCCTGCATCCCGGGGACCCTAATATGAGACACCAAGGGCCAAGGTTGGTGCTACGATTTGTCATATTGCTTTTGATCTGGAATTTTACATTACTTTTGTAATTACTATATGTATAATTCTTCTGTCGTCCAGTGCCGTAGTGGACTTGTGATTCCCGATAAACTCTAAACACGAGGGAATTGATAAATACAGTTTGACCCTTAACTTGAACTGCAATATTGTCTTCCAGGTTTGCATTTCCACCAGGTGGCCCTGGTCCACATGGAGGTCAAGACTTCTTCCCTAGAGGTCCTCATCAGATGCAGGACATCCCACCTCAGATGAGAAGGTCTGTGTCAGCTGACATGGCTAAGTCCATGGGGGGCCCTATGGGGGGCCCTATGGGGATGCCTCAGCACTTTCCTCCACGCGGGATGCCAGTACAGCAGCACAACATAATGGGCCAGCCATTCATTGAGCTGCGCCACAGAGCTCCAGAGAACAGGCTGCGCATGCCACCCTGTGTCATGCCAGGGAACATCATGGACCCAAGCATGCAGGTGCAACGGCCACCCGGCTTCCCTGGACCCCCAGAGTTCAGATTCCCCTCCAACCAGGGTCCCAGGATGATGGATCCCATGGGCGCTCAGAGTGGCCATGTCCAGCTATCCTCCAGCATGGAGAATCTCAACCAGCCGCAACACATGCAAGGGAACAACATGCCCAGGCAGTCTCCGTTGATGAGATCAATGAGCCAGCCAGCATCAAATGACCCCCACAATATGGCAGCAGCAATGATGATGGCAGCACCCCCTGCTGGGCACAGCGAGAGTGTTACTGGAGCTCCCAGTGAAGCTGTGGAGGAGAAACAAGACACAGAGGAATCCGCTGTCAAGGACTTTGAGGATGTGGAGGTGAAGGACCTGGTGGATGCAGATCTGGAGAACCTAAATTTAGATCCGGAAGACGGCAAAGACCTGGACTTGGAGACAAACGACCTCCACCTTGAGGACTTGTTCAGCTCTGGCAAATTTGACATCATTGCCTACACGGACCCGGATCTTGACGACATCAAAAAGGACATGTTCAACGAGGAGCTGGACCTCAGTGACCCCATGGAGGATAACAATGACAGCGCGGACATCCAGAGGTCTTCATCTGACAAGAAGAACTCCAGCACCAGCGGTGCAGAGACATCGTCTAGCTCCACATCAGTCACCACAAAGTCAGAGGCCTCCTCAGAACAGACTCCGTCCGACGTGAAACAGGAAACTGAAGGAAGTCTGGGCTCCACCTCCTTGGCCGTCGCTCATGAAATCAAAACTGAGGTGAAGGATGGGCAGAAGACCACGGAGGCAGCGGACCAGCAAACCAATGGAAACGCCATTACTCCAAACCAGCAGGGAGTGCTGTCCGACTCCACCCCGGTGCTCTCTAGTCTGCTCATTAAACAGCAGCCTACGGAGCAGTCATTAAACCCAATGGCCGACTCTGTCAATCAAGGAGGCAATCTCATGCCCCAGCCAAACCAAGTCTCTGATACCCATCAGCACAGCTCCGGCCTCGCAATGGGCCAAACGCTATCAGAAGCCACGTCTGCAGAAGCCTCCATGGCCGGGTTTGGAGCAGACCCTCAGGTGGGCTTGGGTCAGGGGCTGGAGCAGAGCACCCTCAGCCAGGCTCAGCAGGCCATGCTGAACCAGGCCCTGGCACAGCAGTCGGGCCAGCAGCAGAGACCCCTGCTGCTGGAAGAGCAGCCTCTCCTCTTGCAGGACCTCCTGGACCAGGAGAGGCAGGAGCAACAGCAGCAGAGGCAAATGCAGGCCATGATACGGCAGCGCTCCAGCGACTCCTTCTTCCCCAACATCGGTACAATTATTAACCCCTGCTATTTCTTCCAGTAAAGAAAATACACTTTTCAACAGAGGCATGCCTTGTATAACCACGCTATTTTCTGTTCTAGGCTCAACAGTCGATGTCTTTGCAGATTTCGATGCAATCACAGACCCCATTATGAAGGCTAAAATGGTGGCCCTAAAAGGCATCAACAAAGTCATGGTTCAGAACAACATGGGAATGAGTCCAATGGTCATGAACAGGTAAAAGATTATCATAGTCATAGAAGATGGCTTTGATGACTTAGAACTACGGCATTACTATTCTCATAATTTAAAATGCATTGCATGTATTAAAAACAAGCCATCTCTTAAAAACAAGCCATCTCTTGTGATTGTTTGGGTTTTTTTGGTCATCAGATGCTTAGGGAAAAACTGTTTTAATAGGTTAAGGGGAAGCTAAGTAAGTGTTTATCTTAATCTGCACAGGTGCTGTACTTAAATGTCCCTTAGAGTTGTTTCCCATACGTTGTATGTTATACACAATGTCTGTCACAGGTTTCCTCCCGGCGCGGTACCACATTGTCCTGAAACCGCCCCCATCCCTCCACAGGTGGTCGGACAGGTAATTCAAACATAAATCAATGTAATGTAATTGAATTAACATAATCAACACGTCATGAATGTTTTTTTGCTTAAATCAAACCTTCTGAACAGTGCCATATCTGGTAGCACAGGGGTTATTGATTATTTGATCTGTGTGTTTGGTTAGTTTTTATTATAAAATATTAAATAAATTACTGTTTTGTGGCAGGATGGAAAACTGACTCAAGTAGCCAGGCCTAACCCTCCAAACTTTGGACCGGGTTTCGTCAGTAAGTTCTCCCATTATCCCACCTCCAAAATGTTCTCCTTTTCAATGCCTATGAGGTCTTCTACTCCTTCGAGGCCTCTTGCTAACAACAAACGGCCTCCTTCCCTCCAGACACGGCTCAGAGGGCCCAGTATGAGGAGTGGCTGCAGGAGACCCAGCAGCTGCTTCAAATGCAGCAGAAGTTCCTGGAGGAGAAGATCGGCGCCCACCGGAAGTCCAAGAAGGCGCTGTCGGCCAAGCAGAGGACTGCCAAGAAGGCGGGCCGGGAGTTCCCGGAGGAGGACGCTGAGCAGCTCAAACACGTCACGGAGCAGCAAGGGGTGGTGCAGAAACAACTGGAGCAGGTCCTTCCATCCCCTTTGAATCATTCAGCCATTTTCAACCAATCAGTCATTCACAATGACTCAATCATTTTTCCTGTAATTTGACAATGTTGAATTCCTTTTTTTCTTTTTTCTTTTTAAATGTATGGTATTATAGTATGTTATCATCATCTCTTGTCGTCACATCATCTGACTGACCAAGGCACACGTGTCTCGTTTTAGATCCGCAAGCAGCAGAAGGAGCATGCTGAGCTGATCGAGGAGTACCGGGTCAAACAGCAGCAGAACAACGTGCCGCCGGCCATGGGGCCGGGCATGCCAGGGCCCATGCAGGGTCCGGCTGGCATGGTGCCCGGTGGGCCGCCGATGGTCCCGCCCGCCATGAACCCCATGATGCCCATGCAGCTTCACCCAGGCCAGCCCAATGCCCCTCCACGCATGCCCGGCGGACCACCGCCCGGCTGGCACCCCGGAGCCCCCATGCCCATGGGCGGACCCGGTATGCCTCCCATGATGCCTCCTCAGGTGCCCATGGGAGATCCAGGCCAGCCTCATCCCATGCCGATGGGCAACATGCCGCAGCGGCCACCGCAGATGCCACCACAGATGCCACCTCAGATGCCGCAGCAGATGCCCGTCGAGCCCCAACCTCCACCATCACCACAGGCACCGCCGGGTGGGCTGAAGCCAGCACCGGCCAGCGGGGTCAAGTTTGACGACAACAACCCGTTCAGCGAGGGCTTCCAGGAGCGGGAGAGGAGAGAGAGGCTGAGGGAGCAGCAGGAGAGGCAGCGTGTGCAGCTCATGCAAGAGGTGGAGCGTCAGAGAGCCCTGAAACAACGCATGGAGATGGAGCAGCAAGGCATGATGGTACCAGAGGGCAACATGGCACCGCTCTCGCAGATGCCCTTCTTCAACGCAGAGCTGCCTCAAGACTTCATGCAGGCTCAGAGGCCTCCACCCCCACACCAGCAGCAGCTTGGCCCCATGTTCCCCCAGCAACAGCCCATGCAGCCTGGTATGGGCTCCCCACCAGGAGGGTTCATGCAGGGCGATAGGAGGGCTATGATGGCCAATGGGATGATGCCACAGGATCACATGGGACCTGGCTTTGGGCCTGATAACATGGCCCTACAGGGGGGTAACTTCCCACAGGGTCCACCCCGACCGCGCCGCTTCAGTGGCCCGGGGATGATGCCTCAGATGCCAGGCGAAGGTCCTCCGTTTGGTGGAGACACGTCCACGCCCCTACCCTCCAACTACCCTGGCTCGGGCCAGTCTCTGATCCAGCTCTACTCCAACATCATCCCCGACGAGAAGGGCAAGAAGAAGAGGAACCGCAAGAAGAAGAAGGACGAGGACGCCGACTCGGTCAAGACGCCCTCCACCCCGCACTCGGACCTCACGGCCCCGCTCACCCCATGTGTCTCGGACACTTCCTCCACGCCCACCAGGAGCACCCACCTCTTCGGGGATCAGGACCTCTCCAGGTCGCCTTTGCTGGGCTCCTCCACCCCCAGTCACTCTGAGCTGGAGAGACAGCTCTCCGGGGGCCCGGCGGGCCAGCAGGTGCTCCACGCGGAGGCGGCCAGGGCCCAGGCCCAGGCCCAGGAGCAGGAGAGAATCCTCAGCAACATCAAGCTGGAGCAGACGGATGCCAGCGAGTGCCACGGCCACCCGGGCTCCGGGATGGGCTCTGTGAAGGAGGAGGGGAACAAGGGGGGGGTATCGCCCTTCGCCGCTGTCCTCAGCCCCTCCAACAACAAGGGTGAGGCGGGCAACGAGCTGCTGAAGCATCTCCTGAAGAACAAGAACACGCCCCCGCCAGGCCTCCCCCACCAGCGATCGGAGGAGAGCTTGCGCTCGGAGGAGGAGGAGCCCGCCGACTGCAAGGCCCTGCTGCTCAGGCAGAGCTCCATAGACAGCAACGGGGTGAGTTTGTCCTCCAATGTGGTATTTTCTTTAGAGGCAGAGAGAGAGAGTGTGTGAGCTATAGGGTTGGAGCCAACCAAGTGAGTCGAAAACACTCCGTGACTCATATA
>OMNS01005186.1:2620-14604 GCA_900303225.1 Laemonema laureysi | reverse complement strand
CAAGGCTTTCAGCAGCTCATCGAAATTCTCGCTGCTCTTCATTTTCCAAGTGCCTGCGAAATTGGGCATTTTCTCTCCGCGCCGAGGGTATGGACTCTTTAATGTCCCCGCGCCAGTGTTCGCCTCTCACCGTCTGCCTGCTCTTTATTTCTGTTCTTACTCTCTTTCACTCTCTTTCTCTCCCTCCCTCTCACATTGTGCTGCCTCCCTCCTCCCTTTCTCCATGTGTAATGATCCCACACAGCAGGCCACACACACACACACGCACAGACGCGCACACACACAGACGCACGCACACACACACACACACACACACACACACACACACACACACACGCACACACATACACGCACACACACACACACACACACACACACACACACACACACACACATACATTCCTAATGGTTTGTGCTCATTAGAGAACGTAATCACTCCTTCATTGCGTGACTTCATTCTGGATGAGGTGCACGTTAAGTTCAACTGCCCCTTTATGGAATATCAGTGTCTCTCCTCCATAGTGTCCAGAAAGCTTTCTCATCATTACCTGGACGTTTAATAAGATATATATTTTTTAAAAGATCAATACATTCATTTAAGGGCTATTAAAGGAGTCATCCGAGGCTGTAGAAACACTCGTTCGCCGGTGTAAAGCTGCCATCTTTGAGACACCTCTCAAGACACCTCTCTGTCTGCAACGGCTCATCGTTAAGGCTGCACAAACTCTGTCTTTAAAAAAAAAAACCCAAAACTATTCAGTAGCTTTTTAAGAAGAGTTTTTTTTTCTGTTCAACTTTATGTATCACCTTTCATCCACACACACACACAACCGCCCACACCACGGAGGCGCTCCGACCCCGCGCTCTATTATGATGTGAGGCCTCGCCGCAGGGCCCTCTCGGCCCCTCTCCCGCCCCCCCGGTGAAGTTGAATTTGTTCCCTCTCGGGCGACACCTCATCCATCCTTCTGACAAAGTGCCTCCCGGACAGCGGCTGATAATTAATGTGTAGCGCGGAGCAGGGTGCACTTTGTCATCCCGCCGAGAAGTGTCTGCTTTTAGAAAGCCCTCCACCTATTCTGCCCGGCTTCAATTAATTCTTGGGTGGTTTTATTTCTTAAAGGGGAAAGTGGTTCAAGCAGTGGTCTGGTCTAAGGGAGGGGTTCGGCAATCGGGAGAAGCCGCGGGAGGTCGAGAGACTCCTTTCACCCCTTAAGTGAGAGCTGCATTTACACAGTTATTTATGTAGGTATGGCCTTTAAGTACAATTGATGGAATCTGTCTTCCAAGCCTTTTTGTTGGTGTTCGTTTGTCTGCTTTTGACAACTTTCATTATGAAAGACGTTGGGCCTATGGGTTCACCGCTACTGTGCGGTCGTGGCGTTTACAGTTTGTTGTTTTTTGTGTTCTTCTCAAATTAGACAGACAACACAACAAAGAATGACAAAGGATTATTTTTTTTCGGCTAGATGAAAACCCTCCTTCCAATGAGATGTCTGACCTTCAGTAAGATATGGAAGACCCCCTCCCCTGGTTATGGGGTTAGATAACATAACAGATCACATTGCACATAGAACCCTTCAAACACAATGCCATTCATAGGGCTTTACAAAGAAGAAAAGACTAAATAAAAAATACATTAAAAGGACAATCAAGTATAGTCCAGGTGTACATTTTAATAAAAAGCTGTAGCAAAATGAGCCCTGACTTAAAAGAATAAGTGTTGAGGTAGACCTCACATGTTCTGGACTTTATGAAAACCAAAAGGCTACTTCACCATGCTTGGTTGGAGCCCTGGGAACAGTGAGCAGGTCCCTGATGACCTAAGAGCTCTGGTGGACTCAACACACATGCAGACCAGAGATCCAGAGGCCTTCATCACAGAGGTGTAACAGCAGCTGTGAAAACAGGAGTTCATTAAGTTAATTATGGGTCTGTGCCCACAATTAACACCTCTTTAGCAACAGCATTATATTGTATTATATTATCATATATATATAGTGTTATATAACAGAATTATACTGCAGCTACACAATTGCTGTGGACTGTTGAATAGGATAATGAGTTGGCACATTTGACACATTTTCCATTACAACTTAACCTCTCATCATTTTTGCTTTGAGTTTAACGAATTGCAAAAGAAAAGCTAAAGTAGCGCCTTCTTTAGAACGTATTAATTAATACATTGACTAACATGAGAAACACATTGCTTTAGTTACCAGTTGAGATGTTTTATTGTCAACAACAACAAAAAACTGTACAGTGCATATTAATCGTATTCAGCACAATGACACAGAAATGCAAATAATATTACCTAACATTTTTTTCTATTGAGTGAGGAATGGCAGATATTAAAGTAGAGCAAAAAATATGATTTATTTCCAATATTGCCATTTACACTGCCTACAATTTTCGATTTGAGAACCTAATTTGCATATCATGCTACAGCCTACGCGACTAAAAACACACCATGAACTGACTTCATTAATCAATCATGATGAATAGACATCTTCCCCATTAAAAATGTTCTAAAAGGACACTTCCAGCTGAATGCAACGCATCGTGTACAGCCATGTCTATCTGCAGTGGCCCATACCCCAGGATTTTAATTAAATAACAGTAATTAAATAGAATCTGATCTTATCGTATATTTCATGGTTAATCATGGTAGAATAGACACAAAAACAAAAAATAAATATGCCCGTTAAGTTAATCCTCTCCTTCATAACAACCAAACACATACCAATTATCAACTGTACAATCACATTTTGTGCTGAAATAGAATTTTTAAAAAATCGTATGATGCACATTGGTTTACTAAAGGAGGAAGAAAGGGAAAAGAGCTTAATTTCCATTGAATGCCCTTTTTCTTAATATTATCCTAACCTCACACACCGTGTTGGCTGGTGGACCAGCACACCACCAAAAAACACCTCAATAGTGTCACTTTTAGTCAGGTAATCACCCAAACCTTCTGCATGCAGGCCTTTTCTGTGCAAACTTCTGAAATTGCCCCTGAGCTAGCATGCTAACATAGCCGAAAACCATCCAAAAACAGTATTCTACATCTCCAAGTGGTACACTGCCTTAAATAAATGAATGTGTTTTGTTACTTGTTCTCTGTATACAACAAAACATTTACATATTTGTGACCAGCATTTTAAAAGCATTGGATATCAATCAGTGACCAAGAATTTTGTTAGCCTAGCACTAATAAAACAGGCTACTAGGAGAGGGTCTGTACCTGGGTTATATCACAATCGGTGAATCTGAAAAGGTAGCACATTTTACAAGTGAGGTTGGAGGTAAAATGGCTCCAGAAACCAGCAGAGGTTCCATATTACACACACCTTCAAAAAATGAACAGGTCCTTTCGACTACCTACTATAAAATAAAATGATCATCCATTTCCTCCATTTACAAAAGGCAGAAGAATCAGTGGTCCACTCCCATGTTGGTCCCTAGGCAGACATCATACAGTGTTCCTAATTTCCATTGACTTTCAGATGTTAAGTGTTTTAATCAGGGCTGAGGGCCCGAAAATGGAGCAAAGCCCATGAACCGCATGAGGTCCTGCGTGTGTTCTACCAGTGTCTCGAGTCGACCAGCTCGGGGCGCAGGCTCACTTTCTTCAGTGTCTCGTAGCCCACCACCATCACAATAGCGGTGGGCGTGGAGGAAATGATGCGGGCCGAGAGCCCCTTGGTCATGCCCCAGGCGCCCTCCTCTGCCATTAGTTGTTTGAAGGTCTCAACGATGGATGACCTGCCTTCCACCTAGTGGACGTACAACACACGCAGTAAATTAAACTTCAGGACCAGAAACGGTACGGCATTTGTGAATGGTTTTGTGTACTGATGTTAGGCCTATACACTGAGCTTGACATGCCTGTATAATCAATACATGGGAAATTGGGGATAGC
Organism: Laemonema laureysi; assembly: GCA_900303225.1. Lineage (NCBI taxonomy): Eukaryota > Metazoa > Chordata > Actinopteri > Gadiformes > Moridae > Laemonema > Laemonema laureysi. The sequence continues at coordinate 10,682 of OMNS01005186.1, read as the reverse complement.
AAGCACGACATATCACACAATTGTGGGACAGACACAGGTGTCACTCATAACACAAATGATGGGTCTGCTCCTTTTATGTACCAGGGCACAGGTAGCAGAACAGTATTGAACATCTCCCCCTCCATGTACACAGCCGCCCCTACCTGCACTCTGGCTCTGACCACGTCCATTGGGTTGGTGACAGTGGAGGCAGTGGCAGCAGCTAGTGGTCCAGCCATGGCCTGCAGTAGCAGGTGAGGGCAGTCGCTGGGGGCCAACTTTGAAAGCTGTTCTGTTTAGCAATAACAACAGAGGTTACATTTAGTGTCTTATGAAAGTGGATTGGGTTGATATCACGACTATATTATTATTATTATTATTATTATTATTACTACTACTACAATGCTTACCGGCATAAAAATGGTAAAAAGGCCACCAGACGGCGCTATTTGGGATGTATGTGAGCAGAGAAGCAACATATCCCCTGTAGAAGCCCCGCAATCCATCAGCAGCAAAAATATGTGCGATGATGTCCCTGGTTTGGCCAAACATCCTCTTGGACATGCCCTCCTGAGCCTTGGCCTGGAGCTGGAAGCGGGTGGGATGCTCCCCCTGGCCCTGCATCATCAGCTGCTGGGAGACCACGTCTATCGGCACAGTGATGCTCTGCGCCACGAGGGAGGCGGAGCCACCAGCCACCAGCGACTTCACTGTGTTGTTGTGGGAATAGTTGGAGACATACTTCCTCACCAGTTCGTAGGTGGTGATGTAGGCCTGGCCTGAGATCAGTGTGAAGGAGTTGACCATGAAGCCACGATACAGACCCCGCACGCCATCTCTCCTGAGAATCTTAAAGAAGGCGTCAAAGGTGCCACTATAAAGGGATTTGCCCTTCTGGACTTGCAGTCGGGTACGGATGAGTGTGGCAGGGTAGACGGTGGCCCGGATGGACATAGTCATGAACACCCCAAAGGAGTAGAATTTCCTTTTGTCCAGATCCTCCCATTCTATGATTTGGATGTTTCTCTTTTGCTGCATCCTTCCACCTCTGAAAGACCCTCATCAGAATAAACCTATAATATTAGAAGACATTTAGTCAGTGACTTAAAACAAATGAAATACCTTCCAAAACAAACATTTTACACTCCTTTCGTGCAATTTCATGGATGCCAACCCTAACCATTTAGTTGTGTTATATAGTTGGGTTACAAAGGTCAAACCACTCATTTAGGGCAACTAAACCCACGCGTTGATCAATGCGGTTCAGCAGTGTAGATATGTCAGTATTGCATGATGTCAAAATAACTTGCATGACGTTCTTGTCTTCTGAGAAGAAAAGTAGCTGAATGTCAAACTAGCCAGAACGTCCAAAGCCATACCACAGGTTTGAGGACTCTGTTTCCGACAGATGCACTGGCGCCTGATTCGTCAATAAAAGTCTAAATAAACTAAAACAACGCGCTAAATCAACATGGGATTAAAATAAACTAAAAGCGCACAGTCACACCCCGTGGATTTCAACGGGCCACCGTTAATTTTAAATTAGTTATGTTGGCTTGTTGGCAAATGCATTTCTGAGCTAAATTAGCATTGCTCTAAGCTAGCTCCCAATGGTCAACATTAGCTATAATATGAACAAGTGTTAGCCTAAAACCCTTACCTTGTATCAGAGATGTTTTGTCTCATTCCTTCTTAAATCATTCTGTCAACGCAATTCCCACTTGCAATGTCGTGCAAACAACCAAGTAGAATAAACGACTGTGACTGGCAAGGTATTTTTTTTACGAAAGGTAGTAGCGGTACCAAGCAGGCGTTGATGAACAGCCCGGACAGGAGTTATCTGGCCACATTCCTTCCGGTTAACGGCCATACTGTAGTAGAGCTAAACAGGCCAATAGTGAATGGGCTCACAATTTAGCATTTTGTGTCTCACGGAAGACTCGTAACTCGTAATTCCTCGCGTATTCGGCTGCCACCCCCACTTCTATTGTGTGGAAAATGTATGAAGGTAAAGATCGCCTCTTGGAAGGTACCGTTGTAAAAACAAAGCTTTGAAAGTTATTAGGCCTTCTGCATTCTTGTCCCGCAGTGACACTAGAGCTTATTCCATTTATGTAATATCTATATCCGAGTTGAAATAATATACATGTATAATATATGTATGTGCATATGAACTTGAAGGAATAGTCACATCACTTGCTTAGATTATCTTTGAAGTTAAAAATGTCCATGTGCCATATTCATGTTACAAAATACAGGCCAACCACAACATCAAAACAGAATCATATACAAGTGTGTTTAAAGATTTTATTGTTCACATTTGGCAAGAACAGGATTTGCAAACAGACCGACCGAAAATGTAGGTACTGCAGCGCAAACTACAAATAAACTCTGTATTTGACAATCTTGGTACAATCAGCTCCATGACTCCACAAAACCCGACTCAGGAACTGGTAGAAAGGTTCTGTGGAAATAAATGAGGGGATCAATATTAACACTCAGTCATAGGTGTGGACCAACAGGATTATTATAGTTAACATCTAGAATGTATATGAATACCTTCTGTCTGGAGTGCTCTGTGCCCTCTGGTGTTGCCGTCTGTAGAACCATCAAAGATGTTTTACAGTGGCCAGGTCCAAATAACCTTAACAGTGTGTGGCAAAATGTTTGCATTAGAATATGGCAGAATACAAATGTGTGTATATTGGAGAATACAAATGTGGGACATAAAAACTTCACCTCAACAACCCTTTTAACGCAAAACTGCTTTAGACAAGTTCAAAATGAGTTCTTACAAAATACGTTTTTCACTAGAATATTCAGTTGGTCTCAGAATATGTATTGGTATACATCAGTTGTTCAGCGTGGTGCATGTTTTCTCATCACAGACCAGTAGCCGTTCATGTTTTTGTCAACATACACAGGTTTACATGAAGTATTCTTACTTTATTATTTGGCATTATTTGTAGATCAGACATCTTGTCCATCTAGTGCTCTTTGGGCATCACTGGATTATCTCCTGTGGTGAAAAGAAAATTAATGTTTCACATTTCTGTAAAATAAATAGATTACACATTGGACCTGCATACAATACATAACATTTGTATTAGTATAAATCACTGCCAGTGTTTAACCTAACCTTGTCCGTTACATCAAATGTAATGGACAAGTATTCTCATTTGATCAGCAGCTGATTAAATCCCGGTTGGTCTCAGAATATGTAGGGTTATACATCACTCGTTCAGCGTGGTGCATGTTTTCTCGTCACAGACCAGACAATGCTAGTTCAGTAAATAATCAATTGAGCAATTCCTGGTTACCTGATAGGCCAGCTGGAACTAGATGAAGCATCACACAGAATGTCTCCGCATTGTTGGCTATTGGTAAAACAATGTAGACAACAAAATTAGTAAAAACACATGATTTTTTATCAGTGACAAATATAATTGCCATTGCTATTTGTTAATCTCAGAAATCGTCGAGCGATTGGGCGACTATTCCCATTTGATCAGCAGCTGATTAAATCCCGGTGGGTCTCAGAATATGTAGGGTTATACATCACTCGTTCAGCGTGGTGCATGTTTTCTCGTCACAGACCAGACAATGTTTTAAGGGTGGTTCAGTAAATAATCAGTTGAGCAAGCACGGCATTTTGTTTCAAGTTACCTGACAGACCAGCTGGAACTACGATGAAGCGTCACACATTATGTCTCCTCGTTGTTGGCTATTGGTCAAAAATAATAGAAATGTGGACAGTGAGATTAGTAAAAACACTTGATGGATGAAAAGTCCCTTTAATGTAATATTAATGTGAACACGCTAAACACCAATAAGCAATATGTTGTCGTTGCTTTGGAGGTCTCAGAAACGAATGGGTTATACATCAAGCTCTCAGCGTGGTGCATGTTTTTTCTTCATCGACACAACAGAAAATATTGTTGTAGAAAGCATGCTTGTAAAAAGGTGTTTTCCCCTTACCGAGACGACTTGACTCAGGCCAAGATGGGCCACCACGGAGGCTTCATATACTGCATCGCTTGATAGTTTACTGGAGGTGTGTGGGGGGGTAGTTAATTAAAATTTACTCAGGACACTTGGAAACTAGTGACATGCGACATCCATTGCAATTTGTTACAAACAGCCCATTGACGAAACAATAATCAACAATCAACTATACCTATTATTACGATACGTTACTTACTATAATAACAGTATTACGCAGTCAAGACGGAAGACTAGTTTGAAAAGTACTACGCACCTCATCTCTATAGCTGCCTCGCCACGCGGTGGTAGAAGTAGAAGAGATAGAACGGAAGTGCATCATCATATATATCCGTGAATTCAACAGACAAAATAAAAGTCCCCAAAGGACTTCCACAACTTTATGGTAAACTCTTAGAAACGGTGTAATTTGACTATTTTATTTTAAACAAAAATAGACATTTTCAGGTCGTCATGCATTTGTTTCAAGATACACTATTTCTGACTGTGCACCAGCAATGTAGATTTAATGGACATTTAGACAACGGCACATACATTTACAGCATCCTTTGAATACCCCCACACGTTAGAGGGCGCTGTTATGTGATAGAGAGTTTCCACCACAACATCCTAGTGTGTCAAGCAGCCATCAAACTGAAAGTAGACTTTTCACCAAAAAAGGTATGCCGGTCTTACTAACCTAGCTTTGTAAACGAGTTTCCCCCGTAAACATGCTGTATTGAATCCATGACTTCTTAGACGGTACATGTACGTTAATTAGAAATGGGATTTATTTTGCTTTGCTAACCAGCTATGCTAACATTCTAGCGTGAACAGATATTGCAAATTCATCCTCACCCATGTAAAGGGCCTGGGACTTTTCCTTCCATTAAGGAAAATAAGCAAATTGCCACTGAATAAATGTCGTAAATATTAGGCCGATGGTCTCCTGCTGCCACATATGTAATACTTCCCATGATGTATTTTAAGAGAACCATTTACGAACTGTGTACTCTGTACAGTGTGTCCATTAAACGTTGTCCTGGCTTTTGTCTAATTATTTTCCTTTTACATGTTTTTATTATTTTCTTCTATTTGTTTTTACAGGTGTTAAGTTTTTTTTAACGAAAACATGGTAGGTATCCGTTACTTGACTTACTAAACCTAGCAAATGACAAGACAAACAACAAGAATACTTTAATGAACCCGTTTTTTTATTGTTTCATTTAGTCTCGCAGATATGATTCCCGGACAACAATTTTTTCTCCTGAAGGCAAGTTTTACTGCTCTTTTTCAAGATATTCTGTAATTTCATTTCGTTGAATTAAGTAAGTAATTTCCCTTCCCAATTACACAAACGTCTCACTAACGCTGTGTCTTATTACAGGACGCTTGTACCAGGTGGAATATGCCATGGAAGCCATAGGCCACGCTGGGACATGTCTGGGGATCCTAGCGAACGACGGTGTACTGTTGGCAGCAGAGAGGCGCAATATCCACAAGTTGCTGGACGAAGTTTTCTTCTCTGAGAAAATCTACAAGCTGAACGAGTGAGTTGAATACAAACGTACTGCCATTTGTATTCTCAAACATAGAACCAACATTGTATGCTAATCAATGTGTTTACTTTCCGCCATGCGTATGTTTGCTATGTAATGTTGTAATCTGGATATTTTGTTCATCTCTTTTAGAGACATAGCATGCAGTGTTGCTGGAATCACATCAGATGCTAATGTCCTAACAAATGAACTGCGGCTTATTGCACAGAGGTATGTCTCTGAAGAACGTCCTTCTGTTGTTGTTGTTTCATTCGTTTCTCAGCGCTTGCCTTCTTGTCAGCATGTAATAGACCTTATGAGCGACACCTGTGTTTTGTCCTACGATGACACCTCAGTGAAAAGGGTCTATCTGTATCTTCTCAGGTATTTGTTACAGTATCAGGAACCCATGCCCTGTGAGCAGTTGGTGACGGCCCTGTGTGACATCAAACAAGCTTACACACAGTTCGGAGGTATTTATTTGCTGCTTGATGATTGCTCTAATGAGAAAGTGCTTTTTCATTTGGGGAATGAGCACAGGAACAGGTGACGTCTGCTGCAGTTGCTGGTCTGCTGGAGTATTGTGGAAAAGAAGACATGCCATAGGCGTTTCTATATTCATGGGGGACCTTTCAAATGCATGGATTCACCTCTTTCTGGCATACTGACTGATATAAATCTGCTGCTTCAATTAGCTAATTAATCCAAGGTAATAAATGCTTTGGGGAACCGGCATTGAGACCAGAGTAAATGCATTGTATGAGTATAATGCACAACAAAACCCTTTTGAGTTTGTGGCTTCACAATGTGTATTTTTGATAGGGAAGAGGCCGTTTGGTGTGTCTCTGCTCTACATGGGTTGGGACAAACACTACGGCTTCCAGCTGTACCAGAGCGACCCCAGTGGTAACTACGGAGGCTGGAAGGCAACATGCATCGGCAACAACAGCGCGGTGAGTTCACTGTTACTATACTACAGACCTGTCGTGGGAGAGACACAATGTGAATCCGTGTAGATATTTCACCAATAAATGATGTCCAATTAAAAAGAATTAAGCAAACATGAAATGATGACGATAATAATGTCTGTATTTGACACTTTGACCCAAGGCTGCAGTGTCCATGTTGAAGCAGGACTTCAAAGAGGGTGAGATGACGCTTTCTTCTGCTCTGGCCTTGGCTGTCAAAGTACTCAACAAGACCATGGATGTCAGCAAGCTATCTGCAGAGAAAGGTGAGGCCAAATGTCAGATGAAGGTATTGGGTGTGCTTCACCGAGCTCAGAGTCATTAGTCCCAATAAGGATGGTAACGCACTCCCTCTCGTAACGCACTCCCTCTCGTGCGTTACCAAATATAGTCGTATTAAGAGGCAATTTGCTCTCAAAATAAAACACTTTTTGTTAGTTGTATACGTTTCCCCGCAAATACAGGGGGGTTTGACTAATACCCGGGAATGCTGGCACAAACCATAGTTTACTACTCCAGCCAGTAGGACGGACCTTAGTAACGACCTAGCAACTGAGACACTTTCTAGTCCCTGCTGTAGAGTCCACCAGCCAATGCTCTCTAGAGATCGTGGCATTTCCCTAACTGAATAAATACTACACCTATAAAACACAAAAACACCTTGCAAGCTCCAAGCAATCACCAATCAATTTGCTTTGGTCGGAACTACCAGTCGTATAATGGTTCATATTCTTCAGTTGCCTAGCGGACTCATTGTTGCACCTGTGAAGTTGGTATGCTAGATACTAGCTTTCCCAATTTGAAAAGTAATGATGATGTGGTTTCCAACATATGGTAATACCTCTACTTACCATCAGGGGTCGCTAGGGCAACCCCTAACGATGCCCCATCAGGGCATTCATTCAGTGTACGGTCAATATACTACTATCTCTGAATAACGCCATAATTAACCAAATCTCTGCTTGTTTTGTCTTTAGTGGAGATTGCCACCCTGACGAGGGAAGACGGGAAGACTAAGATCAAAGTGCTGAAACAGAAAGAGGTGGAGGTGCTCATCAAGAAGCACGAAGCAGAAGAGGCCAAGGCTGAGAAGGACAAGAAGGAGAAGGAGCAAAAGGAAAAGGACAAATAAGCTCAAGTTGCCATTCCCCCGTGTTTCGCTAGGTCCTGTGATGTGTTGTTTTTCATTAAAATCATTGGAAACGGTTAGAACTCATGTCTGTAATTATTTCCCATTAATGGTCAGTTACACACTGTGTTGTTATGCTACCTTCCATTGCACACTACTTTCAAAGTTAATTGAGATTTGGGAACTATGATAATTGTTCAGATTATGCAGGGTTGTTAATTTGACTCAGTTTTAAGGGCCACTGAATACCATATATTTTAAATATATATTTTTTGCCCTTCATCGTGAAGTGATGAAATAACAAAATGAGGATACCTCATGAATGAGGATCACCTTAGTCCACAAACATACAATACACTTAAAATGTAAATTAAATGTATCACTATTAATACTTCACAGACAATGTTCCTTTTAACTTGTATACTATATATATATATATATATATATATAAATCATGTAGAGAAGAG
>OMNS01005111.1:2850-14963 GCA_900303225.1 Laemonema laureysi | reverse complement strand
GGGTCATAAATACTTTAATTCCCAGGTCTCTTGGACCTTGGGAAAGGCATGTCCCCATTTGTCACGTTTTTGTCATAGGCCCTGATATCATGAAAACACGTGTGTGTGTGTGTGTGTGTGTGTGTGTGTGCATATGTGTGTATGTTTGCTCTTGCAAACAATGTTTTGTGTATTTCTGTAAAAAATGCATAATCTCATAATCATACATTTGTTTACAAAGGATGAAAATGGTTTGCAGTTTTTCATGTATTTATTCAAATAATTTACACATTTCTTAATTTACAATAATTTACTAAATGTACAACTACTTACAAAAATAATTACAAAAAAATCGGACTTAACTTACAATACTTTAGAATGACATTAAATAAAACATGCTCACATACTACAACAAACACAGAAACAATTTTCCCTGAAAAACAGTTTCTGAGCGAAAATGCGAAAGACAGACAATGAAAATCAATAATTCAAAGAGGAGTGGAAATATATATTTAGTATGGGGATGCATGTGGGACCAAAGCCCATATGTTTGATCTGCAACAATGCTATCGTAGTAACAACATAGCACAATCTGAGAAGGCACTGCATCACTCCAACTAATGGTACAGATGCTCACCAAATCAAAGCGCAAAGCCTCTCTGTGAATGACCAACAGAGGGCAGCTACAGTATAATAGCCCGGTCGTGTTCGGAACAAGAGAGGAGTACGATAGCCTCATGGATTCTTGGTTAAAAAAAAGAAACCCATCACAGATTCTGAAACAGTGAACGAATAGCTGAGGACATTTATTTGTCTTGTTCATTTGAATAATATGAATGAAATGAATTATAATACTGTAGAAATAGTATTTCTACAGGTTCAATGTTAAAAGGTTCAATGTATTTGAAAACAATACATAAAGAATAACACAGGTTTATGTAGAAATGTATGAACTGGCTGCCCTATTTTGTATGTTAGATAAACAAATTGTGAACAAATACTCTTCATGCAGGGCTTAAGGGTATTCAGTGTTGTTTAGTTTTTTGTTTGTTTTTCAGTGATGTTCACGTGCAAGTGCTTCGATGCAATAATTACTCTTCATTTTGTCTGCCCCCCAGTAATTAGAATAATCTGGCCCTCATAAGAAAGTAGAAGTGAATAGCCTTGACCTTGGTCAGCACACCGATCAATAACTTAACACCCTTCACGTTCCCGCTGCCTTTTTATCCCTCACATACACAAGCAGACCTCCGCATGATACCCTTCGGGTGCCATTTGTGGGCCAGGTCAACTTGCCTTGCGAGTCTCTCCGGGGCTTAGCCTGGTGTCGACTCACAGGCGGCCACAGGGGAATGGAGGAGGGAGGTTGCCATTTAAACTCAGTCATTATCTGTGACCCCAGCCCAGACCTTGAGCCCTGTGGAAATACCACGGTAAATACCAACAGTGTGGTTGTATTGCTTTCTCAACACCACACTCCTAAACACCAGCCACACAAAGCACTGCTATACAATATGAAGTCTCAATGCAACTTAGGACAGACAGTGAGGTAGACAACTATGCACACACACAGAAACACACAGTCATACACAATGCATACGCCTGTACACATTTTGGTAAAATGTAACCATTTAATTTATCCACCAATTTGCATGAAATTAGCAATATTAAGATAAACCAGTAGGATAGCTATACATTTTGTATGTTACATCATTAACTTACGCACAGTAATGCATTGTTCTTTCTCTCTTTCACACATACACACATGTACACCCTCCTCCCCTTGTTTATTGCGATCAGTAGGATATATAGCCAGATATGTATGGATTTTTCCTATTAAGCCTACATTAGATCGATACACTATGGATCAACCGTTGTTGACCTATTAGTTTGTGGTTTGATTTAATGCTGGTGTTGATTTGCAGCATACAGTATAAACTAAACATCACGGTGAGTAACCATGCATAGCTCATTTAAATACTTATAACCAGGCTTGGAGCTTCAAATATGCAGTCCTCAAGGACAAAGAGCCGAATATTCGGCACACACACACACACACAAACAAGTCTTTTTTTCAACCCCACCATACACGTGCACACATACACACAGTGTGTATGTGTGTGTGGGTGCGATGAGGCTTGTGTCAACAGCGCCAGGTTATAGTTACACATTGGCCACTACACACTATCCACAGGGTCTTACATGGGGCCTTTCTTTCTGCTTTCTTTCTTTATTCCTTTGATGAATTGATCTGTTCTTGGCGTGTTATTGTCAGTGAGTTCTGCTGCAGGACATGAAGGACAGCCAGGGTTGTGTTGGAACAACACTGCCTGTCAGGAGACATGTCACCACCTCCACCCTCCAGGATTTTTATGGGACACAATATCAAAACGTTAAAAAAATGGTAATCAAAGACATTAAGTGAATACGTGATTATGCAGATACAGTATATGTATAAAATAACTTTCACTTCTTTAACTAAAAAGGGCTTCATTTAGTAGAATGTGTTGTAGTTTGCCCTATATATCATAACGTTGATAATGATGTATTATACATAATGTGTGTGTGTGTGTGTGTGTGTATGTTGTGTGTATGTTGAATACATAGTCACTGCAGTGTAAGCTGCAGCCTTATCAACATGAGACCCTTTGGAGTGACTGTTGACATGACTACAGAAATAATGTTTCACTGTCAACATTTTCATGAGACTCATCTCAAGGGGCTTATTGCCGTTTGGCTTCCTGAGTTTTTCTCTAATAATGAGCAACTGGGGCAGTTTAAAGGGGATTTGGACCACCACATAATCCCAGCTATTTTCAGCAAGAAAACTTTTAATTTATTTAATTGCATACACATTTATTTAGTTACCATTGTCAATGTAGTATTACTTATTGCTACAGATGTCAAAAATAATTTCATAGAAGAACCAATTAAAATATATCTTCTGGGAGTACTTGATTACATTGTGTATTTATTCGCTGACGATTTCAGTTAAAACTCAGTCCTCAGGGGAATGCATAAGCTATTCACACCATGAGGCTTTCTCCAGTGCTATGAAAAAGGAATTCAAGTTGAAAGTAGCTCAGTGAAGCTGGTCCCTTCACTCACCCCTAGAGAGTTGCAATGTCGTTGACTTTCCCACCACAGCTCTGTCATGACGCCATCTAGCATGTTTGACCCTCTCTCTCTCTCTCTCTCTCCATTTATCTCTTTCTATTGTAGCGTGATGAAGTGGCTTAAACTGATCCGAACATAACTTTGATCACCACTTCCGTGAGGAAGAATATGACTAGTATTAGATATTAGATTTCACTAAAAAGATTAAATTACCTAGGCAATTTAATCTATCTGAAGTTGAAATTCTTGTCCAAAATCAGTGATTCCTCCTTCGATTCTAATAACCCTTTATTTACACAATAAAGAAACGCATTTAAAATGAATGAATGACGGGGAGATAAACAAACATAGACAAGGCAACAAAAACCTAAATCTAAATAAAATGCACAAAGCTTAATATTGGAAATCTGGACAGGAGAATTGACCAATTAACCCTCACTCTATTGACAATGTTAAACCCTCAACCTAATAACTTGTAATCCTTGGTTGAACAACTTTCCCTAACCTGTAGACGGAGACTTTGGACTGTCATTGTTGATGGTTCACTGGTCTCTACTGGAACTCATCCCATCAGGAATCATGCTGGTCCGGTGATAACAGAAATAGAGCGTATTAAACACTCAAACTCAATGTGGTAAAAGTGTCCAGCACCTGTTGCCTATTGTCATTTGTGAATGTATTAATTATGTCCTGCCATGATTGATATGTTTATTTGTATGGCACTCGTGTAGCAAAGACGGCAAACTGGAGGACATTGTTCTCATAACTCACAGGGAAACGAAAATGTTGCCATATCGCTGATTTTGTAGAAGCAGTAGGGTTTTCAAGTTCAATTTGTCCACCTTCTGTTTAGCCCTTTATCCACTAACCAAATGCTAATAGATGTTGAAGGGGACGTATAGATTTGTGTATATTGGAATATACAGGTGCAGGGTAAAAATTCAATTCTCAGTTTGTCACTTTCACTCATGAATGGTGACACCTACGCACTGTGTTGACTCTGATGCGAGGCATGTTTAGTGACATGAAGTCACTCACAGAATTCCTTTTCCACTTTCCCCTTCCACTCGAAATTGCATGTTTGAATGATATTCATAATTTTCGATTTTGAATCGAGATCGACCGATCGTCACATGTTAATGATGTAAGAACTGGTTATTCAGTGTTATTGAACATAATAACACATAGTAGCAGGATGCCTGCCCACATGTCTGTGTTGAAAGTAATGGGTAAGGGTTTCCAAAGGTACCAACCAGAGCCCACCAGCGTACCAAATATTAAACACCAGCGACACCCCTTGTGTCACAATCTGATACTATTGGCTGTTGGATGTGTCACTCAGGGTCACCGTCATAATCTACTGACTTCCTGCTTGTTTCTGACTTGCATGCGTGAGTGCAGGGTTAAATGATGTAGCATACCATGTGGCGTGACCCTGATCCTCTGGGATGAGACTTGAGTTAAACACAAGGCTATAAAGTCCACAGTTCTGCTGTGTGTTCAGCCACACAGTCATTGGTATTCATAAGCTACTGAGGTATACTACCATGGTGAACATTTAATAGGGTTGAGCAATTGGGAACAGAAATCCACTCAAGTTCTGAGAGGCATTGGTTAGACTGTGAGGGGACACAGCACTGTGGTATTTCCAAAAGACCACCACACTCCTCCACTTTGAAAAGATCAAATCCCTCAGTCTCCCACTACCGCTGTGGGACTCCCCATACTTTACTCTCTCTCTCTCTCTCTCTCTCTCTCTCTCTCTCTCTGTCTCTTTCTCTCTCTCTCTCCTATCCAGCCTAGCTTCAAAGGTCATCCACACCTGGTGTGGCACGCAAAGTAAACTGTCAAAATTGTGTGTGTTTGTGTGTGTGTGTGTGTGAGAGAGAGAGAGAGAGAGAGAGAGAGAGAGAGAGAGAGAGAGAGAGAGAGAGAGAGAGAGAGAGAGAGAGAGAGAGAGAGCACTCTACATTTAATAATAGCGTCTTTTTTGCAATAATATTAAATAATTTACTGAAGAGCCTCTCTACACCTTTAACCTTACTGAGAATGCCAAACTCCATGAATATGGACGTTAGAGAGACTGTGATAGGTTCAAACTACTTGTGACATCACTAATTGGGCTCTTATAGGTTGCTTGCAGATGATGTCAACCCAGTGGAGTCAACATGAAACATTGGCTACTCTTCCTTGGGTCCACACAGAAAACAACCATAACAAACATTGTGCTATTTACAAGTAACATTAACATAAAACAAAAACCACAGAACAACGAAAAAACTAAGAAAAGACAAACAAACAGTTTAAAAACTATTTAAAACCAAGTCATCTCATCTTACATGTTGAAGAGTAAAGAAGGAGAGATTGGCAGCCTAGGTGTTTCTTCACTTGTTTTTCAAGTTCAATTTGTTCTGTATTTTGGTTCTGTATGGTGAGAGGGATTTCCATTCTGTCATGGCTCAATACACTACTGTATGTTGTCCATGATTGTGTAGAGACCTCTATTTGCATTGGATATGTCTCTGTGTTTGTGCTAAGTGTCAGGTTACTGTATAAGCACCTTGGCATTTTTTGTTAATATTTCTGGTGAAGCATAGAAGTAAAGCTGTTCATCTCTCCTCTGCTCTGATGCATCTTATTTACATTCGTTTTAATTGTGCATCGGAGAGCCAGCCTAGCTGCTCTGCGTTGCACTAGCTGCAGCTTTCCTTGAACCGTTTTTGTAGCACCTGACCATACCACTGAACAATAATCTAGGTGTGTTAATACATGTTTTTAGTGTTTTTAGGACTTGCCACAGATGTGTTTCTTCACATTTTTGTAACCAAAGTATCAATATATTTTGCCTAGGATAGTCTGCAGTCCACCACCACTCTTAGGAGCTTATGCTACGTTCAGATTACATCTACATCTAACTCTTCATGTAGTTCCACTGTTCTGGCCGTGTTAACTGACAGATGCGCTGGACCCTGTTGTGCATGTACACATAGAAGCGCCTTGTCTCGTTGTGTATGTATCCAAGGACCACACTGTCGCAACAGAAGTGGACAGAATTGGGTTTGAGATCCATATCTTCTACAATGAGGTCCGCCATCTCTACTGCAACAATGGAAACAATGAAACAACATAACCCCTACTAGACGGTTATTTAAATCTGCCAGGAGGCAGGCAGGCACGTTGCTGAGGGAGACACCAGACTGCTGCACGCTGGAGTTGAAGACAACACTGATTTGACCAGGCTTTTGTGGGTGGTAGACTCCGAAGGTTGGTAGGTACCATCACTCCGTGCACTCTTACAGTGGAGGTGCTGGCTGAGCGTGGTCGTTCTGGAAGATCTTTCCCTTGAAAGTGATTAACTGCTCTTTCACCCCTGGCTTCCTGTCCAGACTGCGCTGTAGAAAGTTGAGACGTGTAAGAGCAAGCTTGCAGTTGTTGGGAAGAAGCTGCCTTGGCACTCTGAAGTGAAGAGTGGCAACCCAGCTGTTTGCCTCATCTTGGTAAATTTGGTAAACCTTATCCATTGGTAAACCATTGGTGTAATACCTACCTCTGGGGTAGGTATTTCTGTCCTGTTGTTGAGTATTTGGTTACACTCTAGGAGAGGTGGTAGAGAGTGACTGATACCACAGTTTACTGCTTCTATCTGGAAACCCTCTGCTTTTCTCCCTAATATGTATGAAACCAGAACAGGTTTGGAGAGAATATGGTGTGGAGAGGCTCTATATGTCGAATGTCAAACTCTGATGTAGCTTAGTGAGCAGTTGCTCTGGTCGTTGAGCAAGTCGTACATTTTGACTTCTCTCTCGCTATCCTTGTGGGTACACTTTAACTAAGCACATTTTGGCACATGACCTCACTGTTTGGCCTTTACCACAAACCTGAGCGAGCTGACTGTGGTAGTAGCAGGGTTTTCTACTCCCTCCCCGCTGTCCTCTGATGCAGGGGTGGGAGCCTTTGTAGCCCTCAAGGTGAGTAGATGATTTGCAGCACTTGTAGACCTTAAGGACATTTCTTGTTGAAGAGTGCATCTTCAATCACTTCTGGTGAGGCATAGCACTCTGTTTTTTTAAGTGCTGCATTGGGATCACTGATGTGCACTGAACGTATTCTTTTTACATGCTCAGACAAACCCTTATCCAGCCACTTTGCTCAAGCTCCTCATTTGCAGAAAGGTCTAGGCCTCTCATGGTGTTGATGGCGCAAGACTGCCGTGCCCTAAAGCTCTCAGGGTGATCATCAAACTGGGTAGGTCCTGTAGTTACCAGCTCACGACATGGTAGGTACTTAACAAAATCTAGCATGGGAGCTTGGGTTGTTGGAGCTAAAGCCGGTTCATGTTAAGAGAAGTAATGCTGAGCCCAGGGTTTTGTAGGTTGGCTGTGTGGTCCTGGGTCAGGCCATGGTGAGTTCTGATGAACACAAGCAGGGACAGCTGCGTGCCTGGAGTCCGATTACATAACCTGGTTTTGGACTTTTGACTGTATTTGTGGGGGGTTTATCAATATGGTCCCAGTGCTGTTGTACTCTATATCAACGCTCATGGAATGCCACTTGTCCAATCAAATTACTTGGTTGGAACTAACTGTTGTATAAAATATCAATATATACTAAACTGTACAATATCAATATATGCAAAACTGTTCATTATCAATATATACTAAACTGTCCAATATCAATATATACTAAACTGGACAATATCAATATATACTACTGTTCAATATCAATATATACTAAACTGGACAATATCAACATTCCCTATGTGTAATGATGTGACCTGTTGAGTTTGTTTACTTATTCATTGTGTCTTACTTTTTATTATATCTTGCTTTTGTACTAATGCTTCATGCTATTGTGCTATCCCCCTTTGCTGCTGTAACTGCAAATCCCCCTGCTGTGGGATTAATAAAGGATTATCTAATTTTATATCTTATATTATCTCATCTTATATTTTCGCTTATCACAGAAAGATCGCCATTCATTTCAGAGAGCTCAGAGGAAGATTTATTTTCCTTAGCAATCAGTTCCTCAACATCTTTCTGAGTGTGGTGGATACTCTCACACAATCCACTTATTTCTTTTGTGAAATCATCAAGTCTCTTGTTGTTTGCCTCAGTCATTATCACCAAAATGTTATAGCTGTTAGAGAGGCGATCGAAAAAATTCTATGCTCCACAATGTAACAATATAATCCAGTTTTTTTTTTTACACATGGTTAAAAACAAAGAAACCAAGCTCAGAAACTCCAGCAAACAATTTGACAGCCAGGGGCCATGGCTACCCTTCACCCTGTGGGCAGGAAGGGTTCACTGGATATAAGTTAAGATGTGTTTCCTGGGGGTTGATGGTGTGTTCAAGCCTAATGGTTTAATGATGCGATGCTATTACCATCGTTGATATCATGTGATAAATCATTATTTTTTTAACAATACGGTTCAATACAATCCAAAATATCTTACTCTTTCTCGGTTCCACACTGTTTACATAAGCAGAGTACGTCTACGTTCTCCATCTCACTTCCTGCCTCCAGCTGAAGTTTGCGAGCCATGGGTCACGTGACTGCAAGCAACCTATTACATTCTAGAGATATGGAGAACACATGGAACACACAGAAGGAGTTAAGTTAATACATTATGTTGCAGTGAACATCAGATGATTTCATACCTGGCTGATGCTGTTCATCCCCATGTTAGTTTCTGCATTAATGGAGGTTAGTCCGCATGTGGTTTCAGAATTTGCCATTGCTGTCAGGGCTGTCATTTGGCTGTCATTATAGACTATAATAGTGTGTGTGCATGCTATTTGTGTTTGTGCTGTCTATGAACATACACACACACACACACACACATATTGCTTAATGACAAAGGTGAGTCATTGTCCCTTTCTTTCTGTACAACACAAGCTGTGGCCTCATTAGTTTCTAGCATGTTACCCAGTAGCAATTACTTGTAGAGGTTAATGCTGAAATAATAAGTTAGCTTAGCACCAGATAAAGGTCAACATCAACCTAGAACAAGTTAGACGTTAACACAGGCGGTTAGCTTCCTGCTGAGTGTGTCTGGATGTAGGTATTATGTATGTACATGTTTATATACCACAGTGGACATACATACACAGTCCCACGCTGATTACTTTCATCATTTACTTCATTTCTAAATATCACCAGTGTTGGCAGAACATTTATTTTGATATTTAGCCTTTGACACACAATCAGCTGTGACCTTCATCAGAAACAGGCGATATATATATAATGTTGCTTTTTTTTGCTTCAATACGGGCATTTCACCAGCGTGAATTTAGTCGTGTATTGTTTTGTCTACCAAGCAGGCCTAAGGTATTCTCCATCTCATGTTGACAGCTGTTGTGTTATCACTATTAAGGTGTATGACCAATAACATAAAGAGGCAGATAAAACTACTGGAAGAGCACACTCAGGTCATTCTCCAGCTCCTGGCTTCCTTCTTTCATTTCTCAGTCTGTCAGACTTCCTCCTTTAACGCTGAACTCTGACGTGTGCATCCCTGGTGTTACAGAGGGTGTTACACAGCATGACCATGACCTCTGGCAAGAGCATTACACACGTATGCACGTGCACAGAACATAGGTCATGCAGGTGGCTACACCTCTGTGTGTGTGTGTGTGTGTGTGTTTGTGATTCAATAGACAGACACCCTGCCTAAAACACGTATACATCATTCAATAAGGTGCCACAATTGCTTCTTGGTACATTATAAATGGTACATTAAAAATACAGAAGATGTTCCTCATTGAACACAGCACAGCTCAACACATATTAGAATAACGTGTGAAAGGGACCATTTAGTATCCTTCAGTGACAACCTGTGTGTCATTAGCAAAGTCACAGTCACACATGTACACTTGCTCTCTCTCTCACACACACACACACACACACACACACACAAGTGTTTAGCAGTGGAAGATGCTACAAGTGTTAAGTATGGCACTGCTAGACAATAATTGGATAAACACACACACACACACACAGGAGAAAGGACCTACAGTGTTGCTTTTGTTGGGAGACAGGTACTCCAGCTTCCAAACACAACCGCCCCCTCCTCTGCTGTGTTGCACTACCACCATCAACCCCATCATTCTACCACCAACTGACTGGGGGTGTGGCAGTAGGCGGGCAAGGCCTGCCCACCTCAGCAGTGTGACACTAAATGGGGCACGGAGAAGTGGGGTGGATGGGTCAGAGCTAATGGTGTCATTTGTTACCAGGGAGCGGTAGGCTGGTGGGGGTGGCTTTGACACTGGAGAGGCACCGTTGAGTTATAAGGCAGCTGGGCTTTGCACATGCAGCAGATGTTGGCTGTATTATTATTAAAGACGGTGAAGTGGAAGCAGGAAGTGAATTAGGAAGTAGGAAGTGAATTAGGCGTTAGCCTTAACTGACGGAGTGTGAGTCATCGGCACCGACCCACTTTGCAATCTTTTGTCACTTTAAAGTTTCACTTCTCAGTTTCCTCAGTATGTTGTTGTGTTGTTTCCATGCTCTGTCCTCACATGGGTTTTTACTCTTGCCTGTGAGTTCTGCTGGGAGACTATCTGGCGTCACAAACTTCCTATAGCAGCATAAATGACATACGCTGAGTATAGACATATGTTGACATACGTATTCAGTAACAGTTTCCTCAATGCAAAAGCAATCAAATGAATCCCCTGCAGTCTCCTGCACCTCCCTCCTCGTATTGTTATTTTATTTATGTCTCCCGCCACAAGAAGCCAGACAGCCCCTACAATTACTTTTATCTCCATTTTTGGAAACAGCAGGTGGCTGCGTCTCCACTTCAGTTGGTCATCCATTGTGTGCTTATTGCATACTTGCTTGAGACATTGTTTTTCATACCCATCTATTCTATCTTCTATCTCATCCCTCTCTCTCTCTGCTCATATTCCACTCCTGTTGAGAGCAAATTATTTCCAGGCCTCTAGCCCTGTTCAATGGCTGCCATAGTTAGCATAAGGAAAGGTACATGGCTCATCGTAGAGCATTAGTTGTCAGGCAAATCTGCAAATTAATGCATTCACACACACACACACACACACACACACACACACACCGTATCCACTGCCATTACTGCCACTGTCACTATCAGCGTACATTAGGGACAGCAGAAGGCAGACCTCACAATATGATATTGATATGATATGTGTTGCGATTCTGTAAACAGTGTGATTATGTAAATATTGCGGGAGAGAGCGAGAGATAATAATCTTAAGGGCATTTACCTTCTCATGGACCAATAATTTCAGGAGTGAACTCTCGCTCTGGGCTGAAGTCATTCCAGGACAAGATTCCCATTTAATTTATTACAAGACACCGTCACGATTCCATCAAGGAAATTGTACCATAAAAATTGTGGATGACGTCTGTCAAAATATAATAAAAATGATAGCGTTCTTTACACAGCCAAGCACCCCCATCCACCCACCCCTGCAGCTTACATTTAAAAAGGACTCGTTTGAAAGTCCAATGAGTGGCTAATTACTGGCATTAAGTGGATGTTCTGGACAGAACACCTGGTCATGTACACCCTCTTCAGCACAGTGCAACCCTGTGTGTGTGTGTGTGTGTTTGTGATGGGGAAACATTCATGATGATATTGTGTGTGTGTATGTGTGTGGGATTTAGTAGCATTGTTCCACATTCATGTAGACACATCTACCTGTTCAAAAACAAAACAAGAAACACGCATGTGTATACACTCACTCAGACACACACACACACGACTCTCTGAATGTATGTTGTATGTCTGGCATAATGCTCCACACACTTGGTCATTCACAGGTCAACAAGCCATGTCCGTTGTGTTGTGTGTAAATGTACTGGAGCTGATTAAGAACTGCTGCTGTGTACAACAGAACTGTAGCATGTAGGCCGAGCTCACAGAGAGAGAGAGACTACAGTTGTGGGAATTATTACAAGCAAAAATGCTAAAATAAGGTGTATATATATATATATATATATATATATATATATATATATATATATATAT
>OMNS01005093.1:3275-22878 GCA_900303225.1 Laemonema laureysi | reverse complement strand
ATATTATATATATTAATATATATATATTAAAATGTGCTCGCATTAATTAGTTGTAACAGTGTTTTTCCATTACAACTCAAAGTCATCATTAGACTATCACGCAGTGAATGACGTACGGACGTTGTTGACAGATGACTCAGATGAAAGATATGAGTGGACTGTCAGCCACAAGTCAGTGAGAAGACTAACGCTAGTGATGGTGACATGGCGTCGAAAAGGACGTACCATTCTAGCGCCGAAAAAAGAAGAAAACTGAAGAAGATAAACGCTCACAGAGTAAAGGTAAGACATTCATGATGTTGATTTCACTTTTAGCATATTTTATGGAGAGTGTATTTCACCTGTTAGTCAGCCAGTGTGCCTGTGCTGCTGTGCGCACAGCTAGGCTAACAAGTGGGGTGGGGATGGAGGGGGGTAGCTAACGTTAGCTAACTAGTCAGCTATTTTTCGTTCAGCTAGCTGGCTAGCTAGCAAGTTAGTTGTGTTTGCTTGCAAATAAACCCTGCTTTATACAGTGTACGCTTTACCAAATGGCTGAAATAAAATTGTGATGTGAATGGGCTGTGGGACTGATTGACTGAACTGACAACAGGTGTGTCTGATAGGGGGGAGAGGACCTTGGTGTGGCGGCTCGGCACTCTTTGGGAGGGAGGGTGTAGTTTTTCTTAATTCTGTTTTGTTTTTTACAGTTTACAGATAACTTTTCAGTTTTGTTTTAAACCTTATTTCCTCAACATTTTAATGGTGTTTTTATTATGCCACTAACAATTATAGATGATAATAACAAAGTAAAGAAACAACATTTTGATTTTGGGACAGTTTACATTCACTTCGGGACGGTTAAAATTGTTTTTCGGGACGGTGGTGAAAAAAGTTAGTCTGGAGTAATAACCATAATTATAACCATATAACATCTACATATAACACTACAATTTGTCAAAAAACACAAATGGTATAGGGGACCCACTCAATTTCCCTGGGACCCACTCAAATGACCACCTGTGGGTCCCGGGGACTCACTACATTGAAAACCTATCAACATCACTGCAATATGAATAATACTTACTTTTGATAAATTGTGTTTATTAATTTAAGGAAGGCAGGGGCACTTCTGAAATACTTTGGAGGGCCAGCCCAAGCAGAGCCAGACGTCTCTGCTAGTGAGGGGATACCAGGGCCATCTTCACCACCTACTGACCGACAAGCACCAGGTCCATCTTCTCCACCTGCGGACTCACGAGCACCACGCCCTGCTTTTGGTCAACCAATTCATCCAGGTGATTGGCCCTCAGTTCTGTCAGATTCAGTCAGGACAGACCTAGTAGGTAGAGGACCATTCCAGGTTAGCCCAGA
This sequence comes from Laemonema laureysi, assembly GCA_900303225.1. NCBI lineage: Eukaryota > Metazoa > Chordata > Actinopteri > Gadiformes > Moridae > Laemonema > Laemonema laureysi. The sequence continues at coordinate 21,525 of OMNS01005093.1, read as the reverse complement.
TTTCACGTTTCCCAAAAGAGAAGATGGTAGAAGCTTCCATCACCATTATCTCTACAGGACATGGGGAAAGGTGAATGGGGACATGGGGAAAAGATAAAGCGGACCTGGCTTACCTACACGAGAAAAAACAATGCACTTTACTGCTTTTGCTGAAAGTTATTCTCAAGAACTATACACTAGTACTATAAATTAATGACAGAGGGACTTTCTAACTGGACAAATATAACAAATATGACAAATATAGGCATACTGAGAGGTCATGAAAGCAGTCCAGAGCACACAACCCACTTGGCAACATGGAAGGATTTGGAACTGTGTCTACAAACAGGCAGGACCATAGACCAAGCTGAAAGGACACTTTTAGAGGCTGAGAAGATGCACTGGAGAGATGTCCTGACCCACTTGATCTCTATCATACAATCTCTAGCTGAGAGAAATCTTGCATTGAGGGGGTCTGCAAACACATTACACCAGCAACACAATGGAAACTTCTTAAAAGAGGTGGAGCTGCTCGCCAAATTTGATCCTGTCATGAAGCAGCACATTGATTGTGTGGAAAGTGGGCAGTTCAGTCATTCCAGCTATCTTGGAATGTGACCAAAATGAGCTGATTGCTTCAATCAGTGGCAAAATGTTGGACGCAATGGTGACTGAGATTAAACAGTCCAAATATTAGGACATTTGGATTGTACTCCTGACCTAAGCCACCAAGAGCAGATGTCGGTCGTCATAAGGACTGTCAAAATGGACAAAGCATCGGAAACCAAGGAACACTTTCTAGGATTTCTTGAGGCTTTCCAAACAACAGGTCTTGGTTTATCATCTTTGATTCTGAACAGGCTTGAGGAGCTGAATATTCCTTTTGATGACTGCAGAGGACAGTCGTACGACAATGGGGCCAATGTGAAGGGGAGGAACAAAGGTGTTCAAGCAAGGCTGCTGGAGAAAAATCCTCACGCACTTTATGTTCCATGTGGGGCACATACATTGAACTTGGTGGTGGCTGATGCAGCAAAAGGGTCCACAGATGCCATCAGCTACTTTGGCAATGTACAGAAACTGTCCAACCTGTTCTCAGCAGCACCACAAAGATGGGCAATCTTGAAGGACCATGTGACTCTGACACTGAAATCCTGGAGTGAAACGAGGTGGGAGAGCCGTGTCAACAGCATAGAGGCTGTGCGGTACCAGGCCCCTAACATAAGGGAGACACTGTTGGAAGTGAGGGACAAAGCCACAGATACCCTGACCAAGGTTGAAGCACAAGATTTGGCAGAGGAGGTTGGGTCATACCGCTTCCACATTTGCACAGTGGTATGGTATGATATCCTCAACCAAGTAAACCATGTGAGCAAGTTCCTGCAGTCTGCCACAATGCAGCTTGATGTGGCAGCTGACCTCCTCATGAAGGCAAAAAAAAAAATAATAATAAAAAACCTCACTGACAAGATACAGAGACACAGGCTTTGCTGCAGCTCAGGCCTCTGCTAAAGACATGTGAGGAGATGAATGTGGAGGCTGTGCTTAAAGAGAAGAGGCTTAGAAGCACAAGGAAACACTTTGCCTATGAAGCCCCAGGCGAGTCTATCGGAGATGCCATGAAGAGGCTAGAAACTGCATTCTTTAATGTGGTTGTGGACACCACCATTGAGTCATTAAAGGAAAGGTTTGAAACACTGGGTGAAGTGACAGCCAGATTTGGAGTGCTGCTTAACTTAACTGCATTGTCCAACCAGTGCGATGAGCTCTGCAGCACATTAAGCACTGGAGATGAAGATAACATTGATGGAAAGGAACTGGCTCTTGAAATCAGCAACTTTAAAAAAATGTTATGTTCATTCTGTGTAATGGCCTAATTTATTTTATTTATAGTTTTTTTGGGGGGGAAAGGGATATTTTTATATGTAGAAAAAAAGATGTTAAGAGTTTTTCACAGATCTAGCCTCTTTTCCTCTTAAAGTGCACCAGAGTGACCACCTTAGAGGGTTTGGAATCCCTCCACCATAGTTTCACAAAATAGGGGCCCCCAAACAATATTTTGCATAGGGCCCCCAAAAAGCTAGAAACGGCCCTGCTTATGAGAGAACCAACAGTTCGAACCCTGTGACATTTTAAACTGTCATTGACACTTGCAACATTGGAAATGTATTTTCCATTACATTTCCCCCCTTTTGAAAACTATCCACATAATTATTCATAAAAAAACAATAAAATTGTTCTGCCCCCGCTTCTGTGTGTGTGAGTGACGCAGTCTGGTGCGCTACATCAGCTTGGCAGATAGCTAACAGTTTCCCCAAATAAAGAATGAAGCAGATTGTATCCTTTCCAAACTTTACTCAGCAAGCACTGGAAAACTAGACAGATAGAAGAATACATATCTCAATATTACATTCGGTTACAGACGTTCAAGAACAATATTGTTATATTACGTATTGTTATAAAATGTATAGCAACAAATGTGCTAGCTTAAGGCTAACTTATATGGAAAATTCCATTACGATGCTCGCGGTTAGCATATATGATCAAAATACACATTTCGAACAAACTAGGATTCATTAACAAAGGTTTTTCTTATTACTCATGTCAAAATAACGGTATGAGTTATTACTTAGTACTTAGTACTTACAGACAAACGTCTGGCCAACCAAAATCAAAAAGAGAAAAATATGCGACCGTTTACTTCACCATTAATCGTCAAACTGGCGCAAGACTGATAGTACAAAATAAACATTACGTTAGGGGTCACCACTAGGGGTCTCCCTTTCCCCAGATAAACATCAGAAGTACTTCAGATGAGTGATACTCGTACTATCATTTATAAGTATACCATAGCTGTTTTTGTAGTATAGTGTACTTTGTTAAGAGCAAGCAAAAATTAGGAAGAAAAACGTTTCACATATCAGGCCTGTCCGTGAGCGATTGCCTCAGCGGAGCCTCCATTGTGCTATAGTCTGAAAGGAATAGTCTGCAATATGATGTCATGCTGAGAAAACTAAGCATCTGTTTTACCGTTATTGGTTTCGGGACCTTCTGAATCACCTCCACACGAGCGGATGTGAGGGTCTTCTTGCCCGGTGTCAGGGAATGTCCTAGGAAAATTACCTCTTTTTTGCACCATTGGAGTTTGGAGCGACTGGCCTTGGGGAATAAATTAACAGGTCATCCACGTATTGCGATAACACACTTCCCTGTGGGAGGTTGAGATCCTCCAGGTCGTGTTGTAATGCTGCATTATAGATTGTTGGGAACTCACAGTACCCTTGGGGAAATCTGGTCCACGTATATGTCCTGTTGTCATAGATCATGGGTTTCAAACTCACGGCCAATTGAGGCCCGCGGGACGATATTTTGTGGCCCCCTACTTGACATAAAAGTTTAGTGTTAGTGCGGCCTGCGCGTTTTTCTCAAACAAACCTTTTTGCCGAGTCGTTGCGCGTGCCGTGCTTGCCCTGGGCTTTTATATATTTTTTATCACTTCACTTTATCACTATCAACAGGCTCGTGCGAGCTTCCGGTGGCGGTTTTTTGTCAAGTTATTCAACGCGAATTAGCAATGTTAGTCACTTGGTTCAAACGTGACTCCGGAGTGACACCAAATAGAAGGAAAAAATATATCCTGTCACCCAGCCCCAGTCATGTCTTTCTCAAAACCCGCCATGAAGAGAAAGGTTGGCGACGAGCACAGACTATTTCAGGAAAAGTGGGAGACGGAATATTTTTTTATTGAGCACAGGGGCACCCCGACGTGTCTTATATGTCATTATTCAACTAGACATGCTGAGGAGTATGTAAAATACCAGGGAGATGAGAGAGAGAACCCGGTCGCCAATCTTAAAACATGTCTACTGAGTGTAATGGAAAACACTGAGGTTGATGGTTGAGGAGGTGTGAGAGCTGGGCAGACCACTGTGGCAGCCGGAGCTGAGGCATCAAAGCGGTTGTAGAAGTGGTTAAGCTCATTAGCTCTGGCCACATCACTATCCACTGTGACGTTGCTCCTTTTGCAACCAGTGACTCTTTCATAGTGACTCTTTCATAGCATCCCACACCTGTCTCATGTTGTTTCTCTGCAGCTTCTGCCTGTTTCTTCCTATTAAGGAGGTTCTTGACATCGGTGGTGATCCAGGGCTTATTATTTGTATAGCAGCGTACAGTTTTAGTGGGAACTACAATGTCCATACAGAAATTCAGATAGTCAGAAGTGCAGTTAGTGACTCCCTCAATGTCCTCACCATAAGACTCCTGCAGCACACTCCAGTCAGTTGACTCAAAGCAGACTCGCAGTGCCTCCTCCGCCTCTGGAGTCCATTTCCTGAAGGAACGCATTGTGTGCTGCATACCAGGGGTGTGTATTGTGAATGGAGGAAGACCAAGTTGTGATCTGACTTCCCAAGCGGTGGCAAAGGGGTGGCGGTGTATGCATCCTTGACATTTGCATACATAAGGTAAATTGTTTTGTTTTTCCTGGTTGGGCAGTTAACATACTGGTGAAAGGCAGTGAGGGTAGAATCCAGTGTGACATGATTGAAGTCTCCTGATATGGCAATGTAGGCCTCTGGGTGCTGGGCATGATTGTATGAATGACGTCACACGCGGTTTCGGCCAGTGCTCGTGGTGGGATGTAAACACAAAGTATGATGGCAGTCGTGAACTCCCGCGGCAAGTAATACGGATGCAAACTCACCGCTAACAGTTCAATGTCCAGGCAGCAAATAATTTCCTTCACTGTAACATGTCCAGGGTTGCACCATCTGTTGTTAACATAAAGTACAAGCCCCCCACCTTTGCGCTTCCCACTCCGAATCGCGTCTCTGTCCGCTCTCACATGTGAAAATCCAGTTGATGATAGCAGAGATGATAGCATCTGTGATGTTATTGTTCAGCCAAGTTTCTGTGAAGCACATTAAGCTGCATTCCCTGTACAGCTTTACGTTCTTCACCAGGGATGCAAGTTCGTCCGTCTTGTTGACTAATGAGTTGACGTTACCCATCACACACGAAGGAATGGATGGTTTAAACTTCCATCTCCTCTCCTGGACCCTAGCCCTAACTTTGGCCCCCGCTCGGCTGCCTCTGTAAGGACGTCTCAGCTCCTTTGGTATGTGGTTAACGCTGTCTGCTCCAGTATGTCCTATTGTTCTCAGTGCGAGCAGTTGATTCCACGAGTAAATCCACTTTTTCTTGCTGCTTTCTTGCTGAGTAATAACCGTATCCATAGGATAGAACATGTCCACGTGATGCATGTAGAAAAATTAAAGTTACAGACGAAAATAGTTAAGAAAAAATACTAAAATAGACGTAAAGACAGGAGCTACTTGGATGGCTGCCTGCTCGCGCTGACGCCGGAAGTTCGCAGAAGAAGGAGAGGATATAAAGTAAAGCGATCATGGGTAAGAGTCAAAGCAAAGGCATTTTGGGCGAGGAAGATGTTGACAAAGGGGCTGCTGAAAGAGGGGCCAAGCTGAAAACTATTCGAACCAAGGTTGCACCGGCCCGACCAATTAACCTGCCTCGATGCTTAATGCAGACCAAGAAGACACCCAGCGCATCATGCCTTTACGGACACGAGGAGGGTCAATCTCCACCCTCCCGTGATGAAGAAGAAAGGGTCTTGTGTCCACTGGTCGAGGTAGCCGGTAACCCTGATCAGCTAAGGACATGAGGTCACTGGTGTTGGACATGCCAAAACCATGGGAATGCGGGGGCGTGAAATGATGACACTGACACTGATCTCCTGCAAACCATCAGGCCGACGATGGGGGAGCTATACCGTCTACTAGTCCTCCATATGGGAGCTAATGTGGGCCGCATCAGAGGAGCGTTGCCCCCCCCGAGGAGGCCAATCTCCGTCTGGTCAACACCAATTATGACCACGCGGACAATATAAACTATAGAGCAGCAATTGACAGACTGGGGCAGGCCATTATAAATGCCTACCCGGTTACCATGGACTTGAACAAAGATTATGAACTCTAAACAACAGGGCGGCGAGGACTGCCACACCTATCTCAGCCGTCTCACAGACGTCTACGCGGAGAACTGTGGCATGGTCCGCCCTCAAGGAGAGGCAGCCGTACTCGAACCATGGGAAGTACACCTGAAACAGTACTTCCTGAGCGGACTGGCAGGGACGACTGCTGACGACATTAAATTAGCATTGATCGGATGGAAAACTGCCCGTCTGGCAGAGATCGTCCAATACGCGGTCCAATATTCAAGCCAGAGACCCATTTACGACCATCGAGGGGACCATGGGGGCCTCCTCAGCGATTGATGGCTAAAGAGTGGGCCAGGAGAGGGGAAGGAGGAGTGGACAGGGGCCGGCGACAGGGAAGAACAGCAAAAGGAAAGTATCGCACTAGACATTCACATTATCCAGGCTCTCGCACACTTAGAGAAACGATATGACCCACAGCCCGGCACATAAGCTTACTTAGAATTAACCCCATGGCAGACCCTCCCCACCATAGAACTAGTGATGGGACCCCAGTAAACTTCCTAGTAGACTCTGGGGCAAAACACTCTGTTATGATGAAAAAGAAGAAACCCCAGGCTAAGCTAAGCCTAACCATGCGATCTCTTACGGCAGCTGGTACAATAGTCAAAGAACCATTTACGTTAGCATGTATCGACTTGGACCACACTAGTTTAAAACATTAATTTCTACTCTCTGAGTGTGCCCCCCTCAACCTATTAGGCCGAGACCTGATGTGTAAATTAGGAATACACATAGAGTCCACCCCAGAGGGGGTGATCGTGTCAAAGCAAGGACAGGATAGCTATGCAATGGTAAAATGCAACCCAGATGTCCCCAAATATATGTATCAATATGAGCTACAGATGAATGCTCAATGCGCAATTGATTAACATGACAAGGGACAGGGTTTCTCCAGAAGCACAGCTCATGCAACCACAACATTTGCACTGCACCACACACATATCCACAGGGCCAGACAGGGAGTATGAAGAAAGGTGGTTTAAGATAATACCACAGATAGAAAAGATTAAGGTTAAGGAGATTTACTGGTCAGGGTCAAAGTGTGTAGCAGCAGTTGAGTTCTTCGAACCACCCCCACAGACATCAACCTCAAGGTGTGCACACATAACTCAATTGGCTCAAAGAACGCCTGGCAACGGAGAGTGGCCTTTTCCCTTTTCCCCTGTGCTCATGTAATAGTAAGGTGAACAGTGGCTTTGGGAGGTAACAAGCACTTTGACTCCCACAGCAGTGGCCTTCAAATGATCACACCAGAGGTCATTGACCCTGTTGCCCAAGACACTGTGGGCAACAGGGAAGTATGATGTAGGCCTAATTAAAAGCATGCAACCAATAGAGGTAACACCAAAGTCGACATTTGGCCGTGCGCACATCAGTATCCAATCAAAAGAGTTGACAGTTGAGGGCATCAAACCAGTGTTTGAGTCACTCCTCCAAGCAGGAGTTATAGTGGAATGTAACAATGTAACAGAACACCTATTTTTCCTGTCAAAAAGATAAGGGCGCTAGGAGAGTCAGTGGAATGGCGTTTTGTTCAGGATCTAAAAGCAGTAAACGCTGCAGTGCATCAACGGGCACCAGTGGTACCTAATCCATATCCATAATCCAGAGGTTTTGTTTGGCCGCTCCCCGAACACAGGTATCGGCCCGCTAACCGGGGATACCTCGACAACGGGACAAACTGATGATAGAATGCTTGCTTATTGCTCCTCTTTGTCTGATACCCTCCGACAGGTACATGACCAGGTGAAAGCAGCATTACCAAGCCCGACGGCAGGACCCCTACACAGCTTCAAGCCAGGAGACTGGGTGGTGGTAAAAAACCACTGGCAGAAGACGTGGAAGGATCCCAGGTGGTCAGAACCTGTGCAGGTGCTCCTGACACCCACTCAGCGGTGAAAGTCCCGGGTCGTGGTCCCTGGATACACGCACACCACTGCAAGCGTGCCCCAGCACTTCTCCCACCCCCACCCACGGAGAGGGCTGATGAACAGCGAAACAAGGAGCCAACGGAAACCTCTTCAGCAACACATACACACACGCAAACACTTGACCTGAGAGTGTACGCCGAACGCTGCTCCACGCCATAAATCACTAAGCACACACACAACGAGAGATAACACACCCCATACAGGCAACCATCCTACCTCGAACATGGAAGACCGGAACCAGAGACGCCCATGGCACCCGTTCCATCAACCAGGGTTATGCGGACTGCGCGTCACCATGTGTGTATTAATATTGATCACACTGGTAACCGTGGTCCCATTAATCTGGTGGGAACACCAGAAGATAAAAGAAATGCAACCCACAAAAGACACTCCCACAGACTCACTCGTACAACAAAAAAGGACAACCGTGTGGTGGTATACACCAACAGACAAGGGTGTTCCTCTATCCTGGCAAACCAATAAGTGGTATCATTGGGTTCTTGATACAACCCAACGCATGAAACCAAATACAACATCTGTCCCAGGATGATGTGACGCCCTACGACGCTCACCCCCTGTCTGAAGGTGAGTTGACAGCAGACGCAGTTAGGAATAGAACACACACAGCCTGGAATCAAGCCATGAGGTGGGTGGACACTACGATGGTCCACTATAATGAACTCCCAAGTAATGATCTGAATCCATTGTCTGATGTTTATCCCATCCCAGGCTGGTTCCCACCTTTCCCTGATGTTGACTCTAATAGTGGAGATGAATCACAGTTGTAAACTATTAACTGATGTGTGATAAGCTTACTTGAGTGCTAGAAGTTCACAATGTTGCAAAACAACACTTAATAGTTAGAGTTACATAAATGATGATGTGCCTTAAATCTTCACGGAAATGTTATGTCTGATGCTGACAGTGGCAGTATGCAAATATTTCTTTTGGTGTTTCTTTTGTTTTATTTATTTTTTTATATTTAGTTTGTTGTTTTTCTTTCTTTTGTATTTTGTGTGATGATAAGAAGTATAATGATCAAAAGGAGGGAAATGTAATGGAAAACACTGTTATGACTAATTAATACGAGCACATTTGAATATTCGATTTTGTATTTCACATTTGCATATTGTGTTTGAATTAACTAACCTAGTTGAAAAATACTAACAACTAATTTAAACTATCACATAGTCACATGATTTATGGGGCAGCTGTGCTCTACCTCAGAGCAGAGACAAATGGGTTCTTGTAAGGCCCACCAGAAAGGATGATACATGGGGCCAAGTGAGATAAGATGTCTCCGGCTTTGCAAAAAACTGTATGCCATCCTCCCGTCCACAGCCTTGAGAGCCTGCCCGTCCTGGAGATGTATTCCACCTGCATGAGCTAATAGCGTGACAACAAGAGTATAAACTGGGCTGTGAAATTGTAATCAGTGGACTTCTCTCTATGAGCTCTTAGAGTAAGTGTGGAAATAACTCCCGTCCAGGGCCCTGGTCATATGTAAGCAAGCAAATAGAATGATGCAGCAGTCGAAACTATCTACGTGGTGAGTGAGATGATTGCTAAGGCGGGAAAGCCATTCAAAGAAGGCAAGTTCATCAAAAAGTGCATGTTACAGAAGTAAAAGCCTTCATGGAGAAGGATGGGAAACACTTGTGTTATGGAAAGCCCAGCTCTCTCAGACAAACCTCTGCCATCTCCCAGCATGCAAGGCACTTATGGATGCGGGCACACCATTCAGTGGTCAGAAGTATGCTGATGCCATTGTGAAGCTACAGGAGGAATTTGATCACAGGTTTGCAGACTTCAAGACACACAGTTTTTGCTGACCCCTTCTCCTTTGATGTGCAAGATGCCCCTCCTGTGCTTCAAATGGAGCTCATTGACCTGCAGCGCAATTCTGAACTGAAAGCCAAGTTCAGGGAGGTGAGTGGAAAAGCAGACAAGCTTGGACATTTTTTGAGAGAATTGCCCCCCACCTTCCCTGAGCTTTCCAGGATGTTCAAGCTCTTCTCCACCATGAACTTTAATAAGTCAAAGTACAGGTCCAAACTTACTGATGAGCATCTTCAAGCCATACTGAGGGTCTCAACTGCTTCCTCCCTCAAGCCAAATGTGGCTCAGCTGTGTGAGAGGAAGCGCTGCCAGGTCTCTGGCAGCAAGGAGTAGGCAAGAGAAGCCTATGTTCTGAAGAACCGTTCATGTTCTGAAGAACCCATTCATGTTGAAGAACTGTTAATAATAAAGATTGAGAATATTGGATCAGTTTTACTTTTTTTTAATACTTGATGCAGCCCAGCCACACCCCGGGCGTAGACCCTGGAGTTCATTAGGACAATATTGTGGTGGCAATATGTCCAGTCATTTGTATCAGCATGTTCTACATATGCCCAGAGCAAAACTCCTCTTCAGCGGCCATCTTGGCTTCTCTGCCCACTCCCCATCCCCAGACGTCCTTAGTCTCAGATCTCTGCTCAGGAAGACAGCCACACTCATGGTTCACCCTGCATTTTGCCTTCATGGACTTCCTCTAGACTTGGTGTCCATCCAAGGTCCTCAGTTCTTCTGGTAAGCATTCCACTCACTCTTGGGGGCGTCAGTCAGTCTTTTGTTCATCCTATTCCACCCTGGTGATCAAGTCTGTCTGGAAGACCAAAACATCCCACTGAGGGTGGAGAGTTAGCTAGCACAGAGATTTGTAGGTCCATTTAAAGTGGAAAAACAAATCAATGTAGTCTTCTCCTGACTTCAACTACAATCTCCGTCCATGCACATTCGCTCAGTTTTCTATGTCTCCCAACTCCCAACTGGTTGCCATGTGGCGTCTCACTGGCCACTCCACTACCTCCTCCTCCTCGGATGAGTGACGGGTCCTTGGTATTCGTGATTCAACATATGCTGTGCTCTTGTTGGGTTCATAATGCAATTCAAGTTGATTGGGAGGGGTATGGCCAGGAGGAGCACCTCCTGGGTCCCGGCACGGGACCCTCATCAACATAAGTCAAGTCGAGTTTCTGTGTCGTTATAGTATCAACGTTTAATTCTGAATATTGCTATTAGTTACTTAGTGTCTTTTAGTTAGTAGTTTTTGCCTCACTAGGTTTGGTTCCAGTTTGATTTAGACTTTTTTCCCCCAGTATTCATTGCCTGAATCTTCAGAATCATCGTTTTTATTGAACATCTCATCAGCCTCCAGGGTCCAATTGAATCAACACTACAATTAGCATAAAACTAGACTAGTTTCTCTCAGCCAATCGGCATCCAGTGTTGATTGTCAGCTGTCAAACTTGGGAAGAGCATGTGAAAAATGGAATCCCAATGTGTCATGATACTATAGAAACTCTGAATTTTGGTGTGATGGTTTTAACATGATCATCTGAAATGGGGTAGTTTTGTTCAGTCTTCTTTTGTCTCGTCCTTTTGGTCTGAACCAGCCTCTAGAAACAAATGGCCAATGTTCTAAATATATCCTTGTTGATAAGCCACATCATTGGCACATTGCGTTGTTTTTGCATTGTACTAATTGTGTCTTTCTTTTACACATTTTCTACTTTTCTTACATTTTTGTAATCTGCTGTCTTCTTTTGTCACATTTGATGTTGTTACTCCCATCTTGTCCATTTGATGTCCATTCTGGAGTCATGTCTGGTCCCCCATGAGAGCAGCTAGTGTCAAACAACTCCCCTCAGCTCCCTCTTTCTCTCCCACGGCCTTGAATGGTATATCATTAAGACAAGGGGAGTCACCAACAGGAGCTAGATGTTCCGGGAAAAGGCACATAACCATTTTTCAGCCTGACACTCTTTAAATACCATCGGGGACTGCTGTATCTCTTCTTGTCTTGTGAGACAACTACAGAGCTCTCTGAACAGTATGCTCTCAAGCTCATTATTAAAGGGATCATATTGTATGGCAAGTGGTTCATTTAGTGACCACTAGTCTATTACTATTCCCAGGGTCACACTACAGCACATTGTTCCTCAACTCTCAAATATATATCATATCATCATAGTACTATTATTACTTCACCTGCCATTGTTGTTCATTGCACAGCAGTGACCCATCATACACTATTCTATCAGACACTACATTTTTAAACAACAAATACATCAAATATAAGTTTCCTACATTGCGGTAGATACTGTATCTTGGGTTTCCCAGTCACTTGTTTATGGCCCTCCATATGTGTTTCATTCTGCAACGCTGGTCTTTTTGATTTCAAAGCTTGAGGTTCAACTACTGAGAAAGAAAAGGCCGACTTTAAGCACTTGGTGGGTTCCCATGGGCAGTGACACATTAACCCTTTGTGGTCATTAGCCACATAGGAAGGAAGGGGGGAGGCATAGGCCTCTACTTAAGAAAGAGAGGGGGAAAAAGTATTCTACTCTCGGCCAAGGCCAGTGTCAACCAGTGTTGTTCTGTACTTCCAAAGCATGTAATGTGATTTCCGGACAGGAATTCCCTTTCACACATCATGGCATTAGTGGCTCACTGTGGGGCAACACTCCTTTAAAGGTGAAGTCTAACTGGGCAATTTCCTGGACACACATAAACGAAGATCCTGGACCTGAGGCCTATTCCGTTTAGAGCACTTCCATTCAGGATTGGATAAGAGGTGACGTGCTATAGGTCCATGAACACAGACCAACACACCCTCCTATCTGCTGTTGCTGAATAAAGTACCTAGTTGGGGACTTATGTCTGAATGTTAAAATTGCTTTGTTGTCACTTTATAGTGAACAACACTGATACCGATAAGGTAAACCCAAGTGATGGGATGTTTATTTCTCTCTACAAAGTTTGTGTCATATCATTATGCCGAACAAGACATTTGGATAATTAAATAGAGGCTCTGTTTCAGACATGGTTATACCAGAATTATTTTTCAAAAATCACCATACCAATGTGTTTGTCTGTCGCATATTTGGGCAGCTATATACTATTTAAATTGTATGAAAATGAAATACTAAGATGAGATGTTTTGTAAAAATTATGATACATCTAAAGAGTAAATTGCACAATAATAATAAAATGTGGGACATTACATACATTTTACCTCAAAGTCTATCACTATTTACAGCCAGACTAAACTCAGCATAGGTCCGTCTAAAAGATTCCAACCAAAACACACGTTGCTTTATTGGCTCATTAATGTAGTGTATGTTCCACAGGTTACTCAGGATCACCTAGAATCAAGAAGAGGGGTCGTTTTTATTAGCTTAAATATTTGAACTGTAACCACTTTGAAAAAAGAAAAAGGAAATGCCAACAAAAGAGCCCCCTCCAAGTCACAGTCTGACAAACAAGCTATTCCCTGATCTTAAGTGGATAAATATTTACCAGTGAAAGAGAGGACAGCAACAATCCCAAACAAGCTTGCCACCACCATTCAATTGAAAATCATCAAAGCTACACAAGAGCTCTGATATGAATGTAATTCTCACATTTGACATTTTTGATGCTCACAGATGATGGTGAAAGTAGTTTTTCTTGTTTTACATTACAAAATGGAATTCTTCCTTTTTGTGAAGCACTTCCAAATGAATTAGGGTTTGATTGGATCGTGCATGCGTGCCACAACACGCTAACCATCTGTGTGTTGGCCCTTTGCAGGCTTTCTGTAAGGGGGAGCGGAAACATGCTCATATTATTGGTTATGGAGGAAGTTAGGTTCCTTAGTTTTGGATGTGAAAACAGGAATAAACCGATTTTTTTTTCTCTTTGATTTTGGCATGATTGAAAAGGGGAATAACACAACTATGAAAATGATTTAACAAGGCGAAGTCAATTTATATTTCATGGTGTCTTTAAGGCTATGTCTCTCTCTATATTAACCCAATCATTATTGACCCCTGTACACACCTGCACACCCATCTCCCTCACTAAGGATCAGGTCATTGGGCCATGCAGTGCCCCAGCGGGGCCTGTTATTGCAGAACACAGCTTGAATCAGTAAAATTCTGTGGATGCATAAGTATGTGTGTGTGTGTGTGTGTGTGTGTATTGTGGGCCACACTTTGGCCAGAGATCAGCTGTAGTCAGGGGCGGGCTGGGGTTGAAATTCAGCCCGGGAGCTTGGTTTGGCCTTTTATCCGATTGCACGACAGACACAAGTGGATTCCACTCGGCCTGGAACAGACCGGCCGTTTGGGAATCCTCCTGAACGTCCCTATGGCCAGCCCGCCCCTGGCTGTAGTAATCGTGGGACAAGAACTCCTGTCATGTTTGAAGCACTTGCACTGCAGTAGTACATTTGTACATGCATGCTTCATCTCCATGCAAAATGGTGGAGCATCAAGCTAACAATTAAGCTATTACCTTCTATCTGATTGCCTTTGGGTGAGATGTTTGGGTTGTGATTGAGGAATATAATGTTTTATATCAAATGTTATGACACAAATCACCAGTCATGAAGCAACACATGGTTATATGAATATAGTCTTTTTGTTTACACAGCTAGATGGATGTATACATAGTATACAGAAACAGTTCATAAGAAACAATAAAATAAAAACAAAATAAAAATAAAAACAAAACATGATTAACAACTGTACATTTACATCTTTCAGATGGCACGAGAGGTGCCTCTGAGCCAAAAGTTCAACCAGTGTGTGATGTTGACTTTGAAGGACGCAGCGATTCTTATCGCTGTTTCCGTTTTCATTGTTGGTATTTCTGTCTTGCAGAGAAAGTAAGCCTTTTGTCATTTCCCTTTTGTATATCATGCAGGCTTTAACTCCACATGCTTGTAAAGACAGCAGGGCTACATTGCACCACTGGCGCTTGGTTCATTTAAAGTAACATTGTACTGGCAGGCTCACGTGAGGAATACCAAATGCTGAAATATTTATTTTAATCACCTACAATCAACTGGTTAGCATGGAAGGTCAGCGCAGAGGCCTGCAGAACACAGCAGAAACAGCTGATTGTAATCTGGAGGAGTATACAATGGTGTACCACTTTTAGTGAACCTTTTTAAAGCTGTGTTTAAGAAGTAATTTCACTGAGCCATGCCCCTGTCATCACCAATAGAAGAGTTGTATCTCTAGTGCTCTCATGTATCCATACCTCCACTCTTTGACAGCAAAACATCATATATCAGAGCTTCAGTGTGGCAATTATTGTTGCAAGATAGTTGTGAATGTTAGATTATTGCAATGTTAGAACATTGCAATATATCCATATATATATATATCCATATCCTAACCCTAACATTTCTTTACACAACATGTGTAGGCCTTTACAGGCCTTTAATTCCTTTGGAATAAAACTCTTGCTTAGCAAAGATGGGAAACGGACAACTATCACATTTTTCAAAATATTACTTTTAAGACACAATTGACTGCAAAACACTGGATATTTTGTCCCGCTTTGCCGAATGTGTGCATGCGAATATGGAGTACTTTTTGAGCTTCTTTCAACATTCCGAAAAAGAAGAGTGAATATTTGGCAAAGCAGGACTTTGAAAATGTGTTTGCAGTCAAACACGTCTCAAAAGTAATATTTTGAAGACTTTCGCAATAAATCTGTTTCACCACCCAGACTACTTTGAATTATAGCAAGCAACAAATGCTTTGGTGAGTGGTTGAGATATCTTCCACTCAATGTTCAATGAATGGGGAAATAATAGGCAGGACATTCAACAAGTTTTGTTCAGCAAATTTGAGAACTGGCAGCTTGAATTTCAGGTCGTACTAATGCAAAAAAAATAAAATAACTGCTTCGCAACGTCAATGGCAATCAGATAAAGAATTAATGTAGACCCGGCTTCTAATTAAGACCGGCCTTTATTTGTCAAAACATGTAGCCATATTGGTCAGTAAAAGGGACTCTGCGTTTCATTGGGACTCTTTTAATTGAAGTTGTATGCTATATTTTAATGTATACGTGTAGATTTCATCTACATGTCTCTAAAATAGAATATTACATTTTGGTCATAGGTAGATAATAAGGAAAGACATTGAGTTTGGTCTAAATTCCTAAAATTTTAACATAACATATTCCTAACATAACACTTTTGTATCACTTTAACACATATTCATTGTGGCAACAAGTGCAAGTTGTAGGTGTAAGTTACTTCCTGCTGCGTGTTGCGTTAAATCCTTTGCAACCAGCCTATATGACACGATCAACAAGAAGTATACAAGTAGAGTTTGAAAGTAGTGCATGGACCAAGCAGGTCTTTCATTTTGTAGATACCGTGCCAAGCTTCACATTGAAATTAGTTCCTCACCAAAATGAGAGACTTTTTTTTTATTCACAGGTAAGATATGTAGTTCTAATAAAAGTACAGTAAATACTGATTGACTTCAACAATTAATAAATTTTTCCCAAACTGGCATTTCTCCCCTTTTATCTTATGCTTCTGCAGCATTAATGGACCTGTGATTTTGTCAATTTATTGGATTAGATTAGATTAGATTTTGATTAAATGATTACATATTTTGTGTATGTAACGTCTACATTTTTTTTAATATCAACTTCATTGTTGGTAACTCAACAACAGTCAAATTTGTCTGTTTGGCTCTTTTTACTCTCATATGATTTCTCTTACTCCTTCACTCTTTATCTGTGTCAAAGGCATCATTTCATATGTCAAACTCGAGGTAGACTCGCCGAAAGCCACCATCAAAGGCGGTCAAACTATTTGCAAGATGAGCGCATGACTTCCTTTTGTCTTTATGTAAACACACCATTTGATCCATTCAAACTATGAAGCTGGACCATCTCTGGTATTATTTTCCATTAGAGCACTTTAGAGCCAGCAAACACAGCTAGAGTATGGATGAGTGGTCAGTCTTGTCACTGCACAAAATGGTATCTTTATTTGAAGACGGATGTGTGTTAACATTTGTTTTAAATCAACCTTTCTTTGCTAAAGAAAGGATGATTTGTCCCATTGTTTTGATAGTTTCTTTTTTAACATGACCTCAAATTACAGAGGTCCAATTCCTGAGGCTTTTTTTTTCCAGAGCAATGATCTCTGGGTAAACTCAAACCCTTCTGGCTCACACACCTCAGCGGCCGCCGCTTGTATCCCCTCCCACAGGACTTGGAGCAATGTGACCAGGGTCCCAAGTCCCACACAGGGCAGGGGTCCCCGCACACCCTCATACTCGCCGGCCGCCCAGCGCTGTCGCAGTCCACCGCAGGGTGTCCCTCTGTGCTCTGGCACCACACCGGCCTCTTCTGGAGCCCATTGCCACACGTCACCGTGCACTCGTCCCACCTGCCCGTCACCCACTGGCTGACGGGTCTCTTGCCCGGCGCTGGCTTCTTGGCCTCGACCTTGTTGCTATCGGCCAGCACACTGTTCTGGCTGCGCTCCTCCTTACGCAGGGTCTTCTCCTCCTTGCTCTCCCTGCGGACATAGAAGGAGTAGCGCACCCTAGGCGGGGTCATCTTGCCCACTGACAGCACCTCCACCGTCAGGGGCTCCTGGAGGGGTCTGGTGGCCAGGAGGGTCTCCACCGCTGTGGAGGTGCCGCTGTAGCGCAGCAGGCTGCCCCTCACCAGTAGATCCCGCTCGGCCGCCGACACCACATAGTTGCCGTTCAGGAGGTACTTGCCATGCTGGTTCTTCACCGCCAGGTAGTTCTCGTCATTCACCACGCCCCGGTAACCACGCTGGCGGATGTCCACGTTGGAGGCTCCAACCGGTAGCGTTAACACAAAATTGTAGCCGTGTCTGAAAATAATTGGTTGAATAAGTGTGTTATGGTATAATGTACTGCAACAGGAAAACCAACTGGGGTTGTATTGATGCTAATAAAGCAAATGTTCATGTCTGAAGTTAATGTTTGTTATTGTTAATTAATAAAAGTATTGCTTATATTGTTTTTTTAATCAAATGCTGACAAAGAGTTATTCCTGTACTTACATGGGTTTGATAAAAAGTCCTGAGACCTTCTTGCAGCCCTGGTTGTCTCCACCACACACACCACACTTGTCAAACTTCTGGTTGGAGTTGAGCTTGCTGTCGCAGCCAGCCTTAATGCACCTTCCCTGGACGCATACAGCAGAAGTGTCCGGGGAGCAGGGGGTCCCATCCACCACCTGAAACAAAACGGGGATATAGACCAGGATGTAGATTTTACATTACGAATGAAGTGATGTGTATTTGGAACGGTACCAAAAAAGGAGATGGAAAGAGGTAGCACCAAGGGGCCATGACTTGTGTATAGTATCATTGGAATCAAGGAGGTCTTGGCTTGTGTTGCCGTAACATGCTTGTTTCCTTTCCGTTTGTATAAATACTTGCTGACAAGCCGCAGCTGTGAAGTGATACTGTCCCCACATGCACCCCCCCCCCCCCCCT
>OMNS01005070.1:2842-13933 GCA_900303225.1 Laemonema laureysi | reverse complement strand
TCACTTGATCTGTTGTATTTATATATATATTTTTTATAATGTCTCCTTACAGCCTAAAGCTCTCAAACTCCTTGGCATGGAGGTGAGGCATCTTTCTATTGGTTGTCATCACCATCATCAACATCATCGTCATCATCGTCGTCGTCGTCATCATCATCATTATCTTATTTATCATTTGTGCTCTCATCTAAGTGAGTTATCATTTGTGCTCTCATTTAAGTGTAGCAGACTGTAAATAAAAACACTGATTTTCTTCGTTTACCTCTCTCGATACATATTCCATTAGGACGATGAACCACGAAAAGGCAAGAAGAAGGCCAAGAAGAAAAAAGAGGAGGAGATTGAAATCGACGTAGACGACCCTGAGGTGTGTCGCTTCAAGTTCCCCTTCCACGAGCTGATGGTGTGGGCAGTGTTGATGAAGCGCCAGAAGATGGCGCTGTTCCTCTGGCAGAGGGGAGAGGAGGCTATGGCAAAGGCGCTGGTGGCCTGCAAACTCTACAAGGCCATGGCCCACGAGTCTTCTGAGAGCGAGCTGGTGGACGACATATCACAAGACCTGGAGAACAACTCAAAGTTAGTCTCCTGTTCTATTCAAAACGACACGGGGCTTTGCCAGATCACCATATTACATTATTACATGGGTACTTTAAGAACTGATATTAACCTCCTGACAGTCATCTTTTATGTTACATGTGGTTTCATGACATCTCAGTTAATTGTCTAGCTCAATCACACAGCTAAATTCAAATCTGACGTAATTTGGTTTAATGATGCGTCACTTCATAAACATTTATTTAGGCCTGGTGTGTAGACTACAACTTTGTTGTCTCTGTCCTTTTGCGTAGAGAATTCGGACAACTGGCCTACGAACTGTTGGATCAGTCCTACAAGCACGATGAGCAGGTGGCCATGAAGCTGCTCACATACGAGCTGATTAACTGGAGTAACTCCACCTGCCTGAAGCTGGCGGTGGCTGCTAAGCAACGAGACTTCATCGCTCACACCTGCAGCCAGATGTTGCTGACTGACATGTGGATGGGCTGCCTGAGAATAGGCAAAAACCCTGGTCTCAAGGTGACATGAAATACATTAATATGAATACAAAATTACATTTTCTACAGACCCCATTGTAAATACAGTATATATAATGGTAGACTGGACAAGATGGATGCTCTGGTGAGAATGGAACCCATAACCCTGGCCTCATAAATTCCATGCTCCACCAGTTGAGCTAGGACTGCAGTAGTAATATTTCATGTCATCACTGATGTTTTCTATTTGTCAATAGTATTAGGAGTGCCATTATACTATGTACATTTTTGTACATAGACAACACACTCTACACTCTAAATATGGGTTGACAACTGATTGCTTCTTTCCCACTTAGGTCATTCTGGGAATCATTTTCCCTCCTCTGATTATGCTGTTGGATTTCCGTATTGGTGATGACATGTCTTACCAAGATCCCGCAGCAGGTGAAGCTGGGAAGGACAAGGACGACGACAAAAACAAGGTCCTAATCCTAACCCATTGACCACTGCTATTGTATTCACGTTATGGACCCTGAGGCACAGGGACATTCATAGTAACTCCTCTCATGTCCTCCAGGAAGCTGACACCACGTCTCGGAAAGGAGACGAAGAAGAGGGAAGCACTAACGTCCGCAAGATCCCCATCGCAAAGCGCTTCTTTGAGTTCTATGACGCACCTTTCACCAAGTTCTGGTTCAACACTGTATGTTTTTTTCGTCTTACTGTATATCGGACAGTGTTCTGTGTAGTGGGTAATTAATGGCTTGAAAATATTTGTAACCTGGTAGATTTCCTATCTGGGCTACCTGATGCTGTACAACTACATCATCCTGGTGAAGATGGAGAGGTGGCCCTGTTTGCAGGAGTGGATCGTCATCTCTTACATCCTCACACTTGGCAGTGAGAAAGTCCGACAGGTATAAATCACAAAACATGAAAATCACAATTTTCACCTCATAAAAACGTACATTTTTTAGATAGATGACACTCAACGTCATACGTAGCTCAAAATAGAACAGAACAAAATATGTTTCTTCCCTGCTCCCTAGATACTGATGTCGGAGCCGGGCAAGCTGAAGCAGAAGATAAACGTTTGGCTGGAGGAGTACTGGAACATCACCGACCTAGCAGCTATCCTGACCTTCCTTCTGGGCCTCATGCTCCGGCTGCAACACGAGCCCTACATGGGCTACGGCCGGGTCATCTACTGCATCGACATTATCTTCTGGTACATCCGCGTGCTGGACATCTTCGGAGTCAACAAATACCTGGGCCCTTACGTAATGATGATAGGAAAAATGGTTAGTATACCGGTATCTGAATACAATCCTCATGAGTGTACTGTCTTTTTTATCGCACTATACTGCCTACCTCACTATGTCGATCGTCTTGCACCTTATGCACTATTTAGCAATTCTGGTCAGATGCTAAACTGTACTTTGTTTTCTAGTACTTGTGCAATGACAATAAAGTTAAATCTAATGAGCCTAAAAGATAGATCACATTGTATTAATCAGACACATATACATCATATATAATATGCATGAGCCAAAAAAATAATTACAAATACAAATCAATTCTGCTTGAGGAATCTTCCAAAAATGGATGTGGCCATTGGTTCTTGCAGATGATCGACATGATGTACTTCGTGGTGATCATGCTGGTGGTGCTGATGAGCTTCGGCGTAGCACGGCAGGCCATCCTCCACCCGGACGAGGAGCCCACCTGGCGGCTGGCCAGGAACATCTTCTACATGCCCTACTGGATGATCTATGGGGAGATTTTTGCGGACTCGATAGACCGTAAGACTAGAATTCATAGTAAGATTCAGTTTCCTCATTCTGGGCAGATGATCAGTCCCGTGCTGTGTTAAGTGCTTTTACCAAATGTGCAATATGGCAATAGATTAAATTTGATTATAATTCCTTAATTTCTTTTGCGCCCACCTGAAAAAGCTGCTCTAATCTAATTTCTAATGGAAGTACTTAATAATATTAAGTACTCAAATAATGTGTTCAATTCCTAAATTGATGATCATCTGCCAAATAGTTTAGTTAACTGTGCTTCTTCTGTCAAAATTACAGTTAAAAGTTAAAAGCTGGTTGTATTTATCCATGAAAGGGTGTGGAATTCTCCCAACTACACTGGAGCTATTATAGACACAGTTCGGACACTCCATCTAGGTGGTGCATTAAGAAACGCTCTTGTTTTATCTAACTTTTAACTCCATTATACAACCTTATATTCCCGAATGCCGACTGCACATTTAAACTTGGCACATTCAACTCAACTTAAATGTACATTTTTAAAACCATGCTTATTGAACTCTTCTTGAATTCTCTGAATTGTGTCAGATACAATCTTCACCTTAACAGAAGTATCATGAATAAAACAAATTGATGTTAATTGTAAGTTGTAACACGTTCCTTCTACTTCTCTGTTATTGTGCTTTTCTGGAACATCCTCAAGTCTATGCCATGGAAATCAACCGTGAGTATTGACTTATCCCTGTGGTCTTCAAATGCACGTTCACAAACACTCGTTCTTCATCAACGCCAACCCTCTTCCTCCATCAGCACCCTGTGGTGAACACTTGTATGATGAAGATGGAAAGAAGCTCCCTCCGTGCATCCCTGGTGCCTGGCTCACACCTGCCATCATGGCCTGCTACCTCCTCGTAGCCAACATCCTTCTGGTCAATCTGCTCATTGCTGTCTTCAAGTAAGCCTTCCATGAGCTACTACTGTATACTGTACTGTACATTAAAGGGATGTGTAAGAATTATTCATTTACTAATAGGATTAATTTTGAGGAATTTGAGAGGTGGAGCAAAATGAAGAACTGTCACAGCTGAGTTTTGACACGACTCTGCAAGCACTAAATGCTCGCAACCCGATAAGAGGCGCAAATCTTACACATTGTCCCCTTTAAGCGCTTTTAAGCACACGTTGTTAGCATTTACCTGACCTCTGACCTTTTCATTCCAACAGCAACACCTTCTTTGAGGTGAAGTCCATCTCCAACCAGGTGTGGAAGTTTCAGAGATACCAGCTGATCATGACCTTCCATGACAGGCCCATCCTGCCCCCACCCCTCATCATCTTCAGCCACCTCTACATCCTCTTCAACAGGCTGTTCCGACGCTGTGCAAAGAAGAAGCGGGAGGGAGAGTTGGACGAGAAGGACAGAGGACTCAGTAAGTCTTAATCCGCACCCATGGACATAACGGCCATCGTCGATTGGGCTCTAGTAGCTCGTCGAGTGAGAGCACGTCGTCTGGTTTGACCCTCAATCCTTTCACCGAGCGAGACACCTCACCCGGCCCAACTGCTCCAGACGAGCTGCTTGTTGCATTGCATTGGCAACACCGGCACTGCTGTGTGCTGTGCACAATTAGAGTAGAGTTGGTGTCTTTTTTTTTAACCATTCAATCATTTCCATCATTAATTTCCCACAGAGCTGAGGCTTAACCCAGAGGAGCTAAAGAATCTGTACGAGTTCGAGGAACAGTGTGTGGAGGAATATTTCCGTGAGAAGGAAGATGAGCAGCAATCCTCCAGTGATGAACGCATTAAGGTTACCTCAGAACGGTAAGGGACAACACTCAATCACACTAACAACGGCTTGAAGGCCGGTTGGGATATTTATTCTATTGTACCATATTTACACATCTTATTCTCATACCTTTTGTGGCGGTCCATGCCAGAGTTGAGAACATGTCCATGCGTCTGGAGGAGGTGAACGAGAGGGAGAACACCATGAAGGCCACCCTACAGACGGTGGATCTGCGCCTGGCCCAGCTTGAGGAGATTCATGGGCGAATGGCAGTGGCCCTGGAGAAGCTGGCTGGCGTGGACCGAACCGAACTGACTCGCACATACTCCCGCAACTCTTCCGTGGGGGACCCCTCCTCCCTGATGCGCCAGGGTAGTATCAACAGTGCGGACGGCTACAGCCTCTACCGCTTCCACATGGACCTGGAGGAGACCGCGGCGAGGCAGCGAGAAGTGGATGAGGTGGGTAAGACAGGCCTGGAGAGGCAGAGGAGCCTGCGACAATCCTCCGGTAGTCACGGCACCAAGGAGTACGGCCCCACGTTGGATGTTGGTGGGCCAGAGAGGGTTCGAACAAGCTCCTGTGTGGACATCCTCATATCACCATGTGAACAAAAGTTATCCCAAGAGGGAAGTCAAGAAAACGTAACCAACAGTAAGTCTGATTTGACGCCAGACAGTGGGGATCCACTAGCCAAGGCACTGCGGAAAGTGCGCCCAGAGATGGATAAACTTAAAATTATCTCGCCCAGCGCCAAAAGGGCCAAATCCTTAAGACAATGTCCCTCTGATGAACAGAAAACATCTTCAAAGAAGAGAGCCATGAGTATAGTCAACATCGTCCCAGATATTGAGCAAGAAAATCAATCTACACAGAAGGCACAACTATGGCAACCCACCACCTCGTCTTCTCCGAAGAGGACTAAATCATTGAGATATTGTCCCACTGAACAGATTTCTACGAGCACAAGGAGGGCTTCAAGCAGCGTGATCCTCGGCCCGGCTGGCGAGGGTTACGAGCTACTGCAACCGGTAGACACCAAGTTGCTGGTGGAACAGTTCACCAAAGCAGCTCGCCTACAGCCGGTTGACTTGGAGCTTGCCGTTAACACCCTCAGTCTCTCTGATCTCATGCCTCCAATGGTCCCGACTCTGGCCCGGAAGCTTGATGTTCCCGAGGCACATGAAGAACCCAGAACAGCCAGACCAGGCCAGAAGCAGGAGGAGCGTCCTGGTGATGGCACACCCTCAGACGCCGTAGGAGCCGCTTCAGAAACGAATCAGTTGGGAGGGGAACGGTCAAACAGTCTAACAGTAGCTGATAAGGTGTTCCTGTCGTCCCACAGGTCACTGAGTTGGAACACAGGTGACATGAAAACAAAGGGCTTGACCGTGCCCTTCGAGTCAAGGGTCTCGAGTAGCGAGAAGGACATTGCCAGAGCGTGTCATGTTTTGACTGATGTGCAGCAACGCGGAGAAGAAAAGAGAGAAGAACTAGAGAGGAGTGCAGAAGATGAGCACAGGGTCAAAGAAGGAGCTGATCAGGTGGAGGCCTCGGAATGTGTGGAGGTCAAGAGCGGCGACACAGGAAGCCAGGAGAATAAAGGCACAGAGGGGGGCGGAACCTGAGCAGTGAAAGTCACACCAAAACAACAAGTCAGCAGGAAGCAGAATGACAATCAAATAAACAAGACTTTTAATTAGCCGTCAACCATACAGTTCAGTCAGTGTCGTAAATAAGTTATTGCAAAAATGATGAATATATAAGAGTCACATTTAACATCTTTACTGTCACATTTTTGGGTGAAATGTCAACAATTACAGCTGTGCAAAGTCCTTTGATGTGAATGTTGGCAATTTAAGAGAAATGTATGAATGTATACTATACAAGTTCAATTAAATAAAGAATGCACAGCACATTGGCTGTGCTGATATGTAAACATGTATGCTTTAATACCAACACACAATTGGCACACTACTTTCTATAAACAACACATGAATAAATAGCTGTTTACTTTGACTTGCTTTAACATTCACATTCA
This sequence comes from Laemonema laureysi, assembly GCA_900303225.1. Classification (NCBI taxonomy): domain Eukaryota; kingdom Metazoa; phylum Chordata; class Actinopteri; order Gadiformes; family Moridae; genus Laemonema; species Laemonema laureysi. The sequence continues at coordinate 7,303 of OMNS01005070.1, read as the reverse complement.
TATAACATGGAACCTGTCCGATTATATTTACATTACAAGAACACAGAAGTAGACCTATATCCCACATATGTGCCTCTTATGTGAATAATACCATGAAAGACCAGTTACATGTAGACTTATACAATAAGACACCGCTGTATATGGAAACTTTCCTTGCTCTATCTCGATACAATAACAACAACAACAACAACAATAGCAGCTTATGAGGCAAAAAAAAAAAAACATACAAGAAAAGTATTTATTTTTTCAATTGCAACCACATCCTTAAATCACTCACTATTCATGCCGCCTGAAGTCTTCTGCGATCAAAGTTGCAGGTTGACTATCTGACTACCTCTCTCCAGGGGCTGGAGCTCATCCAGTGTTCAGGCTTCCACTGTATATTTTCTTACATGGCTTCTCAGGATGGACTCTCCACAAGCCCGTTGTGGTCTTCAGGGCAGGAGAACAGTCAAGCTGTTGCCAAAAGGTGATTTGGGAGAAGGAAACCATCTCCAAGAGCAAACCAGTTGCTCCACAGTGGCCACTGGCGAATGAGTCCTCTACAGAAGAGTACACTTGAAAAACTTAATTCTCCTCGACCTTTTTTCTGTGACTTTGATCGAACCGTCCACTCCTGGTGCGTCAGTCTGTCAGGGAATAAAAATAATAATAATAATAATAATAATGATACAGAACAGGATTATGTATCCATTATTTGTACTTACCGTCTTTGTGCTAAGATTCTGCAGGATGTCTCTGGCTATTGTATAAAAAGCCTAGAGCGAATGGGAGATTATATTAAAAAGGAATTGGTGATACATTATTTGGATGTCATTAATAATTCAGAAGAATGAAGGGGAAGAGTTATTAAAAAAAAAAGCTTACCTCCTCTACATTTAAACTAGACTTTGCACTGGTCTCCAAGAACTTTATTCCATAATCGATAGCCAGCTGTATAAAATACAAAAAGTAAAATACGTCATGAGCGACATGTGGCATCGCTTCAACGTACTCTCGCTCGATTTGAAGTACCGAGTCCACTCACCTTCTCTCCCCTGTCTTTGGACACCTGTCTCCTGTCACTTATGTCACACTTGTTCCCCAGGACCATCTTCTCCACATCGGAGGACGCATGCTTTCGGGGACAATAAGTATTAAAGCACTCAACACATTGGATTGTGGTTAGACTGACCTTGAATGGGTATTGTATATTTTTATATTTTTGTGTGTGTACCTCTTCAATATTTCTTATCCAGTTCTTTATGTTTTCAAAAGACTTCTCGTTGCAGATATCATATACGAGCATTATGCCCTGTGTGGAGAGAGGAATATTTCACAAGGCACATAGCCATTTCATAACCACAATACAATGTAATATTATAATATATATATATATATATATATAAACTTGATACTTGATCATATAAGTTTGTGGTGTGTCTTACCATGGCTCCTCTGTAGTAAGCTGTGGTGATGGTCCTGAACCGCTCCTGCCCTGCAGTGTCCCTTTTAAGAACAATTTAAATACATCTAGTTTTACTATAACAATGAAGATGAGAATGAAGATAAGAGCGTAGACAATAAAAATAAAAGTCTAAACATTACCAATGTCGAGACTATAGTCATCTATCTGTTTTAAAATAAAAATTGTAGGCTAATCAGGGAAAGACAATATTGCCAGATATATTGCCACTTACCAAATCTGGAGTTTCACTCTCTTTCCGTCGAGCTCTATTGTTCGGATTTTAAAATCAATACCTGTATTGCAATCGGCCACCACGAAAACATGGGTTAAATCATTGCATTTTAATACATCCCTTATGTGCCACAGCCATGGACGCATGGATATTTTACCGCTATACCGACATAAGCTACAAGACCCACCTATTGTTGATATGAACGTGGTATTGAACGCGTCTTCGCTGAACCTGAACAGGAGACATGTCTTTCCTACTCCACTGTCCCCGATGAGCAACAGTTTGAAAAGATAGTCATATGTTTTCGCCATTTAAATACCGCACGCTTGTACATTAATAACGGTTTGATAAACTGGAATCCCCCCGTCTGGAAATCCTCACCAGCTGTCTCTCAGACCCGGCGAAGAAATGACGTCACGGCACGCCGCACTCTGGTCTATGTAGTTTGCAGACACAGGGGCCTCTATAAATGCAGGTATTTGATTTTCACGTTTGTATAAACATTTCAATATATAATTACTCACACACTACAATGAATATATAACATTCTCAAATTATATTATTTAAATACATTATATTTGACAATGGCATATGTCTATTGTGCACACTAATAACCGGTTCCATACGATTGTATTAGGCTACATGGGGCATTACTAAATTAATAAGAATGGTAAATACCACAAATATGCACTACAAATTGCTTCAGACTAGCCTGCAAAGTAAGTCCTCCCGGATTGCCTATGTTGCTGCCCAGTTGACCAATCAGACAACACTAGGAAAAGAAAACCCCCAACTCGATACTCCATAAGATACTGCGTAAGCATGCCTGTAAGTAATGATTTTCAGTTTGTCAGCAACTCATTGTTATTAATTAGCAAACAAGTGACATACAGGTTCTCGACATAATGTTGCGGTGTTCCACCAGCACATGTTAACAGCTAACATGCTAAGCAGCTCAGCATGAACTGTTCCCGTTACGTGGGGCGCTTATCGAAGTCAATTTGTTAACATGGCATATGAAGTACTACCTCTGAGGTCTGACCCTCTTTAAACGCAAACACAACCAGCACCAGCCATTATAAGAACTGTCTTAGATATCTTAATATGTAAATAAAAGTTGCATATGCATGAACGGTTTCGCTGTCTTAACCCAGCAGAGACAATAGGCCTACTTACAACATTGACTGCTCAAAGTAAAATATCCGGACAGTAGCCTACCGTAAAGTACAGTATCCTTAGTGTTGGCTACATGTATTGTCATATGTAGTAAGCATTGGTAGTAACATGTTCTCAACACGTAGGCCTATACTAGGCTTATACCGTGCGTTGATTTCTTGCCTGTAAATGGAAACCATGTCGAATGTGTGATAATACATTGTTATAATTTCCTAAGAGCTATGTTGCTGGTTTATATTGTGTTTTGTCTTAGCTTGCCAAAGACCTTCTGCATCCTTCTCTTGATGAGGAGCGAATGCAACATAAAAAGAAAAGACTTGTCCAGAGCCCAAACTCATTCTTCATGGATGTTAAGTGTCCAGGTATGTTGATATCTGACGAATAATAGTGCTCAAATACGTTATAAAGTACAATGTATGGTAAATCACATTTTAAAAGCATAACCCAGCATAAAAGATAACATAACAAACTGTGGTTAGTTATCATCTATCATCTACTTTATCAGTCACATACTCACATGTACAGCCTCATCTGATGGTACATGACGTTAAAACATGTCGTAAAAAAACGGGACATATTTTCAGGTTGCTACAAGATCACAACGGTATTTAGCCACGCACAGACCGTCGTGCTGTGCGTTGGATGTTCAACTGTGTTGTGTCAGCCATCTGGAGGGAAGGCCAGACTGACCGAAGGTACGTTTGCTTTTTGACCATTTGTGAAAAACACAATTAAAATTAAAATTAAAATTAAACTATAAAAACCTATGATGCATTATCAAATTTCCTTTTTTTTTTAGGATGCTCTTTCAGGAGAAAGCAACACTGAAAGAGGAAATGGCTTATGTTGAAGTGCCACTCAGTGCCTGAACACGTCCTGGATTAAAAGTAACTTTATGCAGTTATGCGTTTGATAAGGTGACACGTTCTGTCGTTAAGACATGACCATGATATCTATGAAGATGTATCTTGGTAACAAATGAAAACAATTAAATGTAAAATGATCTCTGAACAGTTGTTCAGAGAAAGTTGTTGAAAGGTGGCTTTAGAGTTTTATTGAAAGAAGAACAAATAAACCAATGAAACACTGAACGCAACATCAAGGACTTTACCTTCACAGAAAGCATACTTGACCTCGCTTCCAGTCAGATGTGACATTTCTCTTTTAGCAACATGCATAGAAAACAAACACAAAACATAAGCCTACGTTCACACTGCTACAGCCTTAGTGCTCAATTCTGATTTACTGCTCAGATCCGATTATTGTAGATTTCCAATTATTGTGTGGCCGACATCAGTCCTGAACTGACGCGCACGCTGCAGAAGAACAATAAAGACGTCCCAACGCAGCACGCTGTCGTACAGAAGTAAAGTTCTTCTGTGGCCCCCAGTTCGGGCAATTTTGTTTCGATATGCTTTCAAACACAGACCGGTCACAGACCGGTTTACGATACAAACCCCGATACAAGTTTTGCTTGTAATGAAGTGTCACCCCAAATACTTACGGTGAGGGTCTAACACCTCACTGTAACCCCTCCACTGACTACCTCGCCCACCGCAGCTGTCTTCCATGTTTGTATTCCCAGAGTGACTCCCGCCAGCGGGGG